>PYFS01001424.1:0-120868 GCA_003671545.1 Ophiognomonia clavigignenti-juglandacearum | reverse complement strand
GCTGGTTGGAGGTTGTTGTTGGATTTGTGTTTCCCCCTCTATTTTTGGTTGTTGTGGTTTTTTTTTTTTTCCCCCCCCCCCCCCCTTTTTTTTTTTTTTTTTTTTTTTTTTCCACAACGAAGAACACTAGGCCCGCGCCGAACTACCCTTTCCAAAGTTCGTACTGTTGAAGAGTGTACATAAGGTACATCTCAACAACGAAAAACTAGCATTTCAAGCTTTTTAAATTTTGGGCGACTGGCCTTCGAAATGGCCGGTAGGAGCTCCAAAGTTTATTTTCAAGGCGTCAACAACGACGCTGGTCTCAACCTGCGGGTGGTCTCGCTCCTGGCTTGGCTGCTCAGCCATTGGGCCGCCATTCAAAACGGGGTCGGCAAGACGCATTAAACGCGACATGACAATATAGTAAGCGCCTCTTACCACATCAAACACGCTGTGCATCATAGACCAATACCATGGCACCATCCCGGTCTGCGCCGCACTCGCGCCTGCAGCCGCCGGTTTGACGCCTGGTCAACTGGACCACCAGGCTGCCAGGCCGTCAAGGAGGGTAGAGAATCTTTCTGGGGACGGCTCGAATGCGAAACGAGTAGCACCATCTGCTGGAATCTCGAATAGACAGACAGCTGTTCAGGAATTGCCCAGGTGAGCAAGTCGATGCAATGGAAACCTTGGAATCGGTATCTATGCAGGTACACGTACAAGACCTGCCTATGTGCTGACTCTGTAGGTTCGCCCACTCCCCTTCTGATGCTCATGATCTTTCCCATCAGTTTTCGGGCCATCCCAGTGCATTTCATCTTCTTCTGGGAAAGCTTGCACACATTCACTAGCCTCCGGTTTCTCGTCTCTGCCGCTTTATCACCTGTTTCCCTAGTAGGTACCGTCAGCCTGTCGGGTGAACATCGCGAGCTGGGATCATCAGCATGGCCAACCCCACTCCAGGAGGTCTTCACGATTTCCTTAACCGGCCAAACCAGCTCTGCAACGTTAAGGCAATGGCGGCACGTCTAGTACGATCAAGATTTCTTGAAGATCAAGCCTCGGGATATCACCATATGTAAGATCTCTTGGAATCTTGTTTTTGTGCCCTGTCACAGCCTAGGGGAAGCGATTTGATGACACCAGGCGGTCACTACCTAGGTGTCCAAAGGCTTCCAGATATGTGTCTGAAGCTATTTGATCGACTCTACTAGGGAAAGACTTCAATTTCACTAACATCCTAGCTTGGAGTCACCTTCTCCGTCAGCCATATAAGGGAGAGGAGGTCAGCCCCAAAGTCGTCACAGACAGCCAATGCGTAATCTGGAATGAGGAGAGAGTCGATGATGTGGCCCTCCAGTGGAACGTCAGAGTACTCAAAGGACCTCTCAGAGCAACAGCAGCTGCGCAAGCGCCCAATGTCACACGTCAAGTCACCGTGGCTACGAGAAACCATGAGTTTCCAAACCCATGCAAGACAAAACAAACCGTGTCCGATCTCAAGCCCTACATGACCATCTACTTCATGCCATCGACCATGTTGGTCATGGGAGACAACAAGTTCAGTGGTGCCTGGGACTTCGAGAAAGCTTGGAAAGTGATTCAAGGGGGACTGACCGCAACGACTTTGGACGCTGCAATGGGGCCTTTTTTGCAGGTCGCCACCTACTGCATGGTGGGGAAAACACGCTACGGATACATCATGAGATCATGAGCGACAGGGAGCTCATCGCCGTCCGCGTGTTCCGTGGCGACGGTAACGACCCGAAGTCATTGGAAGACTACAGCATGGAAGTCAGCCTTCTGATCCCATGGGACGCAAGTGGGCGGAGCAAGCTTACGGTGAACTTAGCGATCTGGTGGCTAGGTGTGATGGCGATGACTGCATCTGAACGGCCCATCAGGTCAAAAAAGGGTTGTCCTCCTATCAATACCTGGTGGGAGAACAAGGACTCTGATGGGAAGTTTGTCAGCTATACCCACATACTCTCTCTCCAGAAAATAGCAGCGAACAAGTTACCTGTGGGAGACAGGATCCGCCACCGGAAGTGAATTTGGATCAAATTAGAACACCAAGAGGGCGACGTCAAGGGTTGAACCTCTCTTTCTCAACCGGGTATGGGTATTTGGAGGCTCAATGTGCAGAAATTCAAGTGGAAGGCTGGAAGCGATGTCAATGGTGCGGATTGCGAAGTTCCTAATGATGTGTGAAATCAGCGGTTCACTATACTGTATTTCTGTACACGGAGAGGCCTACGTTTAGAAGATCAAGATAGGATTATGTTTATTTGTTACATCGCTCTGATATGATTCCAAAGCAGCCGGCCAACAATCATTGTAGACCACGTGTCTCAATGCCAGATACATTATCTCAATTTCTCAGACCGCATCGAACCCACAAGAGTATAAATATGTACAAAGAATTATGCAGATCTGTTCCCAGAGTGTCAGACCGCGACCAGTCTAACTCTCTCATTAGAGCACGTTTCCAGCGTTGGCCGGAATGGTAGTCTCCATCGCGCTGGTAGCCACTGCGGCGGCCGCGATGTTCTTGCCAGCGAAATTGGTCAGGAAGCTGGTGGTGGTCTGGGACAGAGTTCCGCTGGTCCCGAAGATGTTCACGGGGCAAGTGCGGCCGAGGCTGGCCGTGCAGGCGGAACCTCCAGCAGTGTACATCTGGCCGGTGAAGGAGCTGGCCTCCAGCTCGACGGGGACGTTCTGGAAGACGTTGCCCTCGGCGAGGACCATGGCGCCGCTGGCGATCTCGAAGGCGTGGCCAGAGCTGGTGTAGTCGTACCAGTAGTTGTTGACGGCGTGGAGGAGGGTCGAGCCCGCAACTTTGGGAGAGCGGCCGGACATGTGGTAGAAGTAGTTGTTCTTCATCGTAACCATGTCCTATGAAGTGTCAGATGACGGCATGAGCCAGAATGGGCCAGAGAAGTCGACTTATACTTACATTAGAGCCATCCAAATAGATTCCCCAGTAGTGGTGGTTGTCGCATGTGGCAGACCATGAAGAATAACCATCGAAATAATGGTTGCTCACAGTCACACGGCCGGAAGCCTCAGTTCCGAGAACGAGGTGCTGGCGGCCAATGGCGGAGGTCTTGAGTCTCTGTCAGCACTCGACTTCACAACAAGTCACATACAATCAATAAGAAGGTCTTACCGTGACGTGGTCAATCCAGACCATATCAGTGTCGTCGAGGGTGATAGCATCACCTCCCCAGACGTACTGGGGGTTGATGTCGGTGAAGGCGACGTTTTGGACAATGACATTGGAGGCCCCGACAATGCGAATACCTTTGCCCTTGAAGGTTGCGCCGGAGCCAGACTTGCCAATGATGGACTTGTTGCTCCCAACGGTGATACCCTCCACACCAGCGTTGTCGTAGGTGACCGAAACGGTCGGGGCATCGGGCTGGTAGTTTGTGCACCAGTCGTTCTGATTGATAGCCACCTGGCAACCGGACGCAGTGCCCCACGGAGAGCAGCCTTTGCTGGTAGTGGTGCCCTCGGTTCCGGTGAAGTCATAAACGCCATCAAGGACGATAACACGGGCCTTAGAATCACCAAGGTAGGAGATCAGCTCGTCTGTGGTGGTAGGGTACACTGGAGTGGCGGTGCCACCACCAGTCACACCCTTGGCAAAGCCCTCAGCGGCGCCTGGGAGGCTCGTCAGCTTGGAATTTTCAGCACCGATGTCGAAAAGAACTCACCTTTGACAGCATCTGTGGCCGAGACAATTCCTGCGAGCACCAGGGCGACAACGGCGTTGATCCTCATGTTGAATACTGAGGGGTGAGATGTTCTGGAGAAGAATGAATGTGGGCGAGTAAGACTCAAAGATGTGCAAATCAAGAATAATAAAGAGTGTGCGGATGCAAGAGGCAAAAAGATAGTTCTTCTCGCTTTGATCGGGCGGCAGGTCTTCTTTATATTCGAGTGTGAAGATGCCCCTGCAGCCATCAAATCACAGTGCGGACCACCCTTGCTGCTATCGCCGCACATTCATCTCGAGAGGACAGAGTTAAGGGGTCGTGGTGAGGGAAGCGGACTAAACCTCCGAGCCATCGGAGTGTGTGTGGGTGCCACTGCCGGCTGGTGCGTTGGTGGAAGTTGAGTGCATCGAACGAGGTGCGTCGGATGAGCCGACCGACTCCTGAAGCGAAGACATTGATGTCGTAAGAGACGACGGGCGATTTCCGACCGAAAGCCGGATAAGGTTGTTCTTTACCTTCTCTGATGTTTTCAGATCTTGTTGTTCTTTTATGGGGTCTTTTGCGGATCCTCTCAGCACTCCCGAGGTCAGTTTTGTATGGAGCGACTGATCAGTTGAGGCCGCGCTACGCTCCGCACGTCTGATCGATTCATCGGATGTATCGCCTAGAGTCTTTGCGTCTTGGTGAAAGCTTCTTTCCATGTAATGGGGACAGTGCACGTGGGGATGCATAAATTAAGGATGTTTGAGACTTCAGTCTTCGGCTGCCATCTGTCAAATTTGCTGCTGCAAGCGATTTGTGGACGTCTCCACTGCAACCTTTCGAGGGTTGGCTGTCTGGCTGACAGGTGGATCTCCAGATGCTCCGCTTTCTCACATAGGGTGACACAATAACTGGGGAGCCTAGCAATCGCCATTGAATGTGCCAATCTCCGCCCAAGATGAAGGATCCAACGCCTTCCTCTAGCTCGACACGGTCCGTTGCCGGACTTGCTCAGATGAAATTTCCCTCGAATAAATCACCCTTGAAAGGCTCTGGACCACTCCTCTTTCAAAATTGATGCGTCCCTTCTACAATTCGAAAGCGTGAGGAAATCGCACGCATGAGCAAATAAAATCTTTTTCGCGAGCACTTCTTTGTGCATTCCATGGTATGCCGTTGAGCCACTGAGATGAGTCTTGTCTTTAAAGTGGGCATAAGCCTAACACAAACTGACCCTCTCGGAGTAAATAGCCCTCCACCGCCTCAGCCCTCAGGTGTATCAAACATATGTGGGCCTCCGAATGTGGCGTAGTTGACAGCAAACAGTAATTATTATGGGCAGTTAGACCGAGCCGAAATGTGATGGGCTCACCGGAGCGGTGACGTTGACTACTCATAAAGGGGCATAGATCTGAGGAGCAGGTCAAGTTTGAATTTATAGCGTGAAGAAAATCAATGATAGCTCAGTTCTTTTCTTGCCCACGTGTGTAGTCGAACCCAGGTATCAGGGTGTCTGCTGAGACGCATCACGGCTGTGTTCTTCACAGAGTTCAAGCGTTGTCTTCTGCACGATATCAAAATAGACGTGCAGCAAATGATTAAGCATAAGATTCCGTCAACTGCCCAGATTGATTCGTCTCAATATCCCACGAGGGCCTCGGCATATGGCAGTGCAGATTCCCTAGGTGGGGGTCGTTCTGGGGACGCAATCATAGCTGCCCCTGAGGCTCATAGACCGACCCGTCTACCTGGGCATCCATATTCCACGCAGCGTATCATTCTGACACTGTTCTTATCTCCGAAGTATGTCAGATCTCACGTTGAAATCCCGGAAAACCCCAGAACCTTGTTAAGATCGGCCATCGAGTGAGCCCAGTGATGATTAACGCTGAGTACAGTGCTTTTGAGGCGGCCAAGAATGACAAGCAGCATCGGTGACACTTTGCTAGTAAAGAGGTATTTCAGGGGGGAAAGGTGATTTCGTCTCACCCTGACTACACTACGGTGTTCCATCTACAGCAGGCGGCCTACAGCAGGTAGTCCACGACTAAGTTTCCACGGCAAATATCCCACGGCGACCCCGTATCGCAACGCAGTTACGGCAGGTACCCTAGGGACAATTCTACTCATGCTCCTAGATAAGAAGCAGCAGCAGTGATCTTGAAGCCTCGGGCCAAGATGAACTACTGTAGGTATCAATGAAGTGGCGCCACAGTTGGTCGGGCAAAATTCAACCTTGGAAAGTGACCTCGGGAGTACGCAGTCAAATTGGTCCGGCACAAGTCCATGAGTTTTTAGGCTGTAGCCATTTCTTGCTGTAGCACCTGCCCCATGTCTTTCACCTCCTTCCCACTTCCACATCTAAGAGACGCAGCTCTTGAACGGGCATTGGACCAGGTCCTCTCCACTGGCATCTTCCTCGATCACGAAAGCTATGTCTGCGAAACCATTGTCTCCAAGCTGAGCGGCTTTGTTAATCCAGGCGCCTAGCCCAAAACGTCTTTGTCGATGTAAAGGATCTGCTTGTCTTCAGCAAGCCGTTCACGATGGCCACCCAGATGTCCAAGCAAGATTGCACCCTATGTTTCCTCCGCTTGCCATTCACATGGTCTTATCATAGAGTATAGGGCACATTACAGAGCCTAATTTCGACCTTCAGGTTAATACAATGGCCGTTCTTGCCAGCATTTCGTCGACTCAGGTAGTTGTCCGCCATCGGCGCTTGGTGTCCAGGTGAAGAGTACTCCGGGGAATCTCGACTCACTCAGATGCAAGTCACTGCAGAACAGGATCGCCCGGGCCGCGACGTCATCTTCAGCGCAACAGTCTGATATATCGCATATTAAGTCACCGTACCACCGAAGTTGAGCTGGATTAACCTTGATATTCATGCCATAAGACGAGGCTTTCGACAAGCACGCGTCGTGGCTTGAAGCGAACAAAGGGCTGGTGAATTCTGAGCTCAACAATACAACCTTGGGAATGGGCGTTTGATGCCAAGGGCCATGCTCCACTTTATGCGTAGGTTTCGAGGAAGCCCAACAATCTGATAGCGACGAGGAGCCGGCCATGCATTGTAATTGTCCGGGTAAAGATGCATGACCGGAATACCGGTACGAAAAATATACTGACTTGCAGAGCCATATGGAGGGCAGAAAACTGGCCTCAATTGACTGCTGACAGGCCAGGCAAGCGGCACAAGGAAGTGCGTTTTGGCCTATGGTGGGATGGCGATAGGGAACCAATTTTCAGGGCCGAGGCTGTGATAATCAGAAAATCCGTGCGTCTGTTTCTTCAATGAGCTGTAGAGGCAAAATGTGACCAAGTGGGAGGTTCAGGGGAACATTTTGCCACTCATGGGAAACCCTCGACTGATGCTGACTTCCAAGGTTGGATCAAGCATCCGCCGAAGGCACAGCAGCCTATATTAAAATGAAGATGCAAGGACTGCGGCACAGCAGACGGAGATAAAATCGAAAAAAACGTTCAGAGAAGTCTACCTGAATCGACGGCCACCATCCGAGAATGACGAGTGCTTATCACAGCAGCTTTTGTTATCATCGACGGAAATAGAAACACTTATAGGGTTATACTCAAAGACCAGATCCCAGTATCGAGGACCTGGAATCTAGTACTCGAAGTCGACTGTTTGAAGTCGAGTGCTCGGCAGTGTGGTCGGCCTACTTGAGGCCAAGAGTTAGCAACTGATGGGTTACCCACTACTAGGTGCTGTAATCGTCCATTGGGGAGGTGCTAAATGAGATTACAGGCTCTTCCAACTCACGAACCTTGGCTGTGTCCCTTCCTCGGAGCCTCATACTGTCTACCTTGAAATTCTGTCAGGCCCAGCCAGATATGTACTGATTTAGTATCACTGGTAGACCAGTTGACCTCTCAGCGTTGCATCATGTACCCTCCTCAACTTCTCCTTGGCTCCTGATTTCGTAAACAACAACACCACACGTGAGGAGTCTCGCCATGGACGCCGATCACGTAAGCGTCGGGCTTAAATGCCGCTTGGACGCGAGCTACGCAAGGGACGACCACAACTAAGCATCATCAGCCGCCTCTCACATGAATTCTTACCTCAACAGAGTAGAAAAATGACACGCTGATGACTGCGCGAGCAAGACTCTAAGATCATAATACTGCCAGATGGTCAGCCTCTACCCATCACTGATGCCATGCCCAAATCAGTCGTTGTGATAATGCAACCGTGCATCCCTGCTGCCGTGACAACCCCAAATCCATGCTTTCCACCCGCCCAACTTCGTCCTTCGTGTTGGAATATGACAGTACACGGACCATACCCAGCCCAAAAGAATAAAGAATGGCGCGACGAAACCCTCGAACAACGCACCCACGTCACACGTGCACAGGAACGCCTCCCCGATAGTCAAAGCCAGTATGTGTTCATCTTGTGCTGTTCATGGCCGTACGTTACGGCGTAAGTTCACCCAAAGTGCACAGAAGAAACATAAATCAAAACCCCGAAACAAGACAAATCAAACAAGACCGAGATGTCACACATGTGTGGTCGAGATGTCGTCGGGGTGGTGGTTGATCCGCGGCCATGTGCGACATGGGTACCCTTGCAAGCCGGCGGCTGAAGCTCGTTCCAGCCCCCGCGTACGGGAGTAAGTACTGTACTTACTTACTTAGTACTTAGTACCCAGTGGCGGAAGCCATATGAGCGCATCTGCAAGGGTGAGGTACTTCCGGCTTGTCTGCGTTCAGATCAGAATTAGAAGAACTTACGATGCGCATATATATCGCAGTGGAGGGTGTGCTCATATGTATGGCTTGCACCGCCAGACCGCTTGGTAACGATATAAGTTCGGCCGCGCTAGACATGCACCTGCAGAGGCTTACAACATCGTTTTACTCATGCTTTGTACTTTTGAATAGATCTGCGCGGACCGTTTGAGAGCCACAATTCCTTGGAAACTGTATTGGTGTTGGCAGGGCACGGAGTTGAGCCGGCAGTGCCGTATGCATCGAGAGTCAGGTTTTGTGGGGTAGAATCTCTTGGAGGTGCGATTTCGCGGAGTAGCAAGGCCGAAGTCACTCAGAGATATATGTACCGTTTTAGGTAGGTAACGATCAAAATTTCTCACCATCGCCCACACTGTCTAGCTTGCATCAATGGATATAAATAGGTTTTCCATGATGGAAATCCATCAGCTCATACATTTGTCGCGCCGTCATAATGCTTGCGCCGGTTTCTGCTCGAACAGTTGGAGCTGATACTCCAAATCTGATGTCTCGTCCAATTGGTGGAATGGTTGTGGGTTCCTGACTCTGGGCTGCGGCGGCTTCGACTGTCGGTTGATAGCTGTCCCAGTCTTGCTATGTTCTCCTCCTAGCAGGGGACGTAGTAGAGGTATACAGGCTAGCGTGATTGCGAGGGCCGGTTCTATGGTGCTCCATACGTATGCTTCTGCCGAGCTGTATGTGACGTCGTTGAAGTCGATATTCGTGATGGTCTTTACTCGTATTGCACTGGCTATGCAGGTACTGTATATCTGTTAGTATAGGACTCAAGGCAAGACAAGCAGGTCAAGTAACCTCCACAGTGGCTGCACTCAGAAGAAGACTCACAAGATACCAGCAGCAAACGTGCAGACCAGAACGATTTTCTTATATAGAGCCATCTCTAGTCGCAGAAAGTATGGCACGGGTAGCACCAGTACCAGTACATCAGTAACAATATTGAGTATTCCCGTCATGAGATACGAGAGGACTTGGTCTCCGCAGCTGCCGGTCCCTTCGCCCCAGGTGTATGGAAATGGTCGGCAAATCAGTACGGACGAGAGTATAATGACCGTCATCCAGAGAATGATGACAAAACCCACGACTCGGGCCATAATTCTGAAGTTTCTCGTCGGAAGGATCTTGGTGTATAAAACCAGTATCGAAAGTTTGCAAAGGCTCAAGCTTACGCCCCAGAAGATTTGTACAGGAATAGCAATCTGTGAGGTAGGTGCAGGAACAGTCAGCTCTAGGTATCCGGGTCTCAATGTCATGATTCTCCGTGATGCTGGGGCCCCTGGATACATCGTGGCGGGAAGTGAATATGTAATATAAAACTGTGAGGTAAGTCTCGGTTCACCTTAAGAAAGACTGTAATCTGGTTCACGCCAAACTCTTCCACCAATTCGGTGACATGGTATCCAGCACCGCCGACTATGGCATCTGCTCCCATTTCGATACGTCAGTATTCCAACCACAAGATCTTCATCGTCGAACCCAAGATTTAGACGAGGGAACGGTTTCTTGCCTGCCATTACAACACCGGAAAGGGCCGCAGTGAATATCTGCTCCAACGATTCCGTCAATTCCGAACAAACAAAGCGGAGCATGCTAGGACGGGTTCTTCAGTGACTTACAAATGCAGCGACCATGATCCAATCGCTTAGGTTGGGCGTACGATGAGCAAGTCTGTGCGAGAACAACCGAAGGCAAACAGCAGTAAATGCCAGGACGGTAAATACAGCCGGCACCACGATCATTTCGATCTGAACGGATGTCTTGATTGGAGTGATAGTCATCTCGACTTGTGTCAGACACTGGTGATCCTCACAGCAGGGCGGAAGTGTATTCGGAATCCTCTGTGACTCGAAGGTAGATGGTGAACAGCTCCAAATTAAGTATAAAGAGAATGAGATTCAAGAGACAGCAGTGTCAATTACTGACCTAAGTAGCCTCCCACTACCGATTCCACCGACCAGGGCTTGAAATCTATCCTTGCCTCTACCCATGATCAAACTGCAGGGGCAAAACCTTATTCAAATCGGGATGATGGAGATTATGAGGAAGCCAAAGTGACTTACAGCTGTATTGATTTCGCGCGTAGTTTCCAGCCTAGGTAGTTATCAGTGATTGTCTTGAAGTCGCTGTAGACCGCACCAGTTGCTGCAATTCAGGCAATGAATGCAAAATCAGCATTTTGCAAACATAGTTTTTATCGAGTCAAATTTACTGTAGTCAGATCTTGTGGATGAGTACCAAGTAGTGCATCCACCTCAGTTTTGAGGAGAACGCACAATTTGCCAGAAGTCGAGACCACTGGTGAAGCGTGCAAACAAGACCATGGGATCTGACTCTATCTAAAGCCTGCTCGGGTTACATCGCTCTACATCGTTCGCTGATACTTGATTAACACGGGATGCTGAACCTGGAATATGGCAGGGTATAGCTGACTCGACGTCTTTCAAGGGTCCCGAAAAGCTGGGGCAGCTTTTAGCTGGCTCTCAAATGATTTGCACTGACGCCGACATGAGGTGTCGCTGATCAGCGCCCCACGTGAAATCAGCATGCACTACAGCACCAGCTGCTGGGTGTTGAGAGTCGAGACCGCATCATCGAATGCAGGTGCTCCTAGACAGATAACGATCTGGGCATGCATCATCTGCCTCCACCTTTGGTCCAGAGCTGATGAACATGCATTACCTTGTTGGTTCCGCCCGAAGTACGAGGCTCCACATGCGCACCTGGGTGCTGTGCAGACGAGCAACGGACCGATAGACCACCTCCTGGTAAAGATCGCCGCGAATCTGCGCGGGCTTGCAGGTGGGTCCTGATTTTCGTCCAAAAGGGCATTAGTGTACATGCAGGAATGCCTCGCGGCCTACTCATACTCCCCGAAGTCTGTACATGATCACCTTCCCGCCCTGTGCGAGGTCTCCATTGCACGTTCTGACCTGCCCAATCATGCCCAAACCGTGCCGATGACCTTTTATGAAATCGCCCTTCTTGCACTCAGCACCCGATGAGTGCCGTCGACATGCTTCATTCCGGTGGCAGACTTAGTCTGCCACTTGGTGAATATTTCCAGAGTCAGAGAACTCTCGTCACACTAGCGTTTTTGGCTATCTCCCTGCTCCTCACGATCATAGCCTGGCGCCGCTTCTTCTCCCCCCTGCGGAACATCCCGGGCCCCTTTTGGGCTTCTGTGACTCGCCTGTGGCACGTGAAGATCATCATCGATGGCAACCAGAACGAGCAGCTTCGGGACGCGCATATCAAGTATGGACCGATTGTGCGCATGGCCCCAAACGAAGTGTCCGTGTCTCATCCCGATGGAGTAAAAAAGATTCTGCTTCAGAGCCTACCTAAGGTAAGTTCAACCCAGACATCACAAGACGTAAGTGCTTGCTCCTGTCTGAACGTGTGCGTCCAGGGGTTGTTCTATGGCATTACCGCACTTCCTGACTGGCGCTATCAAACGCCAATGTCGTCCCGAGATCCAAAGGTCAAGATTGAAAGAACCAAAGCTTTTGCATCTGGCTATGCAGTCTCGAGTGTTTTGAAGTACGAGGAGCCAGTCAGCCTAATGGTTGAGAAGCTTCTCGGATGGATGGACTCTTTCGCCGAGACTGGAGCTGCGATGCAACTGGACACCTTCCTGAATTTCACCACCTTCGACATTGTTGGCGAAATTTTGTTCTCTAGAGCATTTGGATTCCTCGAAAAGGGCGAGGACATTGGCAACAGCATTGCAAACAACATCGCCATGGAGAGACTAGGAACTCCGCTCTCGCAGTTCAAGTGGACTCAGGTGGCACTGGGCAACCCTCTCATCACCATGCTTGGGCTCACGCCCTCGACAATGCTCCTTCGAACAGCGCTGGAGACACTCAGTGAAAGACAGAAGAATCCCGACGCACGATTTGACATAGTTGCGCACTGGTTCAAATTCATGGAGCAGCACCCGGAGCGGACGAACTTCCGGAATATCGAGGCCCAGACAACTACCAATATTGGTGCGGGAAGTGATACAGTCGCGTGTGCGCTACAGTCGGTTTTATACTACATGGTAATCAGCCATTGTCTACCTTCCTCGTGTCTTCAATCCTCTCAGCTTGGGTGTTATTGCTGAAGATACTAACACAAATGCCCTGAAGATACGGAACCCAAGCACCTGGGCCAAGGCACGGGATGAAATCATCGTTGCTCAGAGCAAGGGCATGTGCACTGAGCCTGTCATCCGCTTCAAAGACGCCGAAGCGCTGCCATATGTACAAGCATGCATCAAGGAAGGAATTCGGATCCATAGCCCAGTGCCAAGTAAGTGGTCTCACGTTCTGAAGCCTTTCATCGCAGGTCGTCTTGAGCCCGTCAGCTCACAAACGATAGTGGGCCTGCCACGAATTGTGCCCAGAGGGGGCATCGAGATAGCAGGGCGCCACTTTCCAGAAGGAACAACCGTCTCTATCAACCCCTGGGTTCAGCATCGTGATCCGATCATCTGGGGAGCAGATGTGGACGAGTTCAAACCCGAGCGCTGGCTGAGTGAGGATGCCGCAACCCTTGACAAATGCTTCATTCCTGTAAGCTACCTTTTCCGCGAAGACGAAAATGCTCTAGTACAGTGTTACGACGCAAACGCTTACCAATTTTCCCAGTTCGGTGCTGGGTATAATTCCTGTCCAGGGCAAGCTGTAGCAAAAATGGAACTTTCGAAGATTTGTGCCACGGTAAGAGATATCCTGGGCAACCAAAACAACTTGACATAGAGACCTAAGAAGCTGCTAACAGGCCCGACAAATTATAGATCATTCGCAACTACGATTTGAACCTTGTCGATCCTTCCAAAGAGTGGAAATGGGAGGCATATTTCACCATGGTCCCAAGAGACTGGCCAGTTTTCGTGTCGAGAAGACGATCAACTAGTTGATGTTCTCTTCCCAGCAAAAATAAAACGAGGGCACCTCAACATGACTGACCAATTGGTGTAATACGATAATCTCTGAACAGACCCTCTCGCGATGGCTCCATTCTGCCTTGCCGCCATTACAAATTGCAGACAGAGCGTACGAAACTATTCCCAGTGTGAGCACTGCGCTTCTATGATCATAATTTCGCCCTCTGCAAGCATTGCATTTGCCGCGGATCGGATCGGCCGTCAAATAGTTCCAGGATATTTGTCGTCTGCTCTGAAAGATGACGCTGGAGGACCGAGCGCGAGGATACTAGGTCTCTGGGCGGAGGAAGACAGCCAATGCCTTGGTCCGTTTGACTGTGAAGATGGCAAGCTAGCTGCTCCATTGAGAGAAGATTGTTTATATGTCGGAATGTGCCTTTTGCGTGAAACCGTCGCCAGCGTAGCAGCTACTGCTCAACGACATGCCCGTTCCCATCACCGTCGGTCACAACAAACCTCGAGAAGTGGCCGCGTCAGCTTGGGGCCGCTGATACTCAGTCAGAACCGTGATGGCGGACTGGGCTGGGAGCAAA
Source organism: Ophiognomonia clavigignenti-juglandacearum (assembly GCA_003671545.1). Lineage (NCBI taxonomy): Eukaryota > Fungi > Ascomycota > Sordariomycetes > Diaporthales > Gnomoniaceae > Ophiognomonia > Ophiognomonia clavigignenti-juglandacearum. Next base: position 106,943 of record PYFS01001424.1, on the reverse strand, counting down.
GCAACAGATTGCTCTAGAGCTGGGATTATGACGATGCTGATCGCTGCTTGACGGAGCTCCGTAGAAGGGCTAGTATTCGCGCTACCATGATATTTGGGTTCTAGAATTCAGCACACCACAGCTAAGATCATAGCCACACTACCCGGGAGCTACTTAGGTGTCTCTGGGATGGCTAACGAGCTGAGCACGGAGGGCCCGGAGTTCGGTAACGAACATCTTCTCCTTGGGATTCTGTTTTCATAAATAAAGATAACCAGACTTTCCAGTCCTCGGAAAAGTTCCAGAATCAGTTCTGCATTTCAGTGATTAATTCATAGACTTTTTCACACGGCCATTTCTCCCTCTCAAAATGCAGTTCTCAGTTCTGTCCACTGCCTTGGCCATCATCTCGGTCGTCGGCGCGTTTCCATTCTCAGGAAAAGAATCGCACTACAACTACAAGCACGGGTACGATGATGTTTTCGTCTTCACATCCACCTACAAAGTCTTGGCAACTCCCGACCAGGTCGTCAACGCCAACAACACTTTCACCGGAGGTCTTCCCGGCACCAAGGGCTTGTACAAGTACGGTATCAACAGCGATGAGAACGTCATCTGCTTCAACATCACCTTGAGCAACTTCCGCGGCGAGTATCAATCCCCGGCCCGCACAGCCACGCACATTCACGAAGGTGCAGTGGGGCGTAATGGGCCCCCTCGGTATGTATTCATGTCTAACATTCATTAATATCCACTTAAACTTGCTGACTCGGCGCTACTAGTATTGCCTTCCCCAATCCCGTCGATATCGGGGGTGGCTTCCGCCGGTCACTGGGCTGTGTCAAGGGTCCTTTCCGCACTGGCATCAACGGCACGAACGGACAGGATACTGGCGCCGGCTTCGAAGTGAAGCAGATTGAGGCAAACCCCGAAGGCTTCTTCACTGATGTGCACTCCAGCCTGGCCGTTCCCGGTGCTGTTCGTGGGCAGCTGGACTGCAACTATGATTACCAGGGTTTGAGCTCCTGGTAGGTATGATGGATAGATGCGGACCAGAGCTGCACATTTGCCGCGTGCATGGCATTTTGTAGGCACCTGAGCCTTCACCATAAGAGGGTTGGAAATGAGTCTCAATGTTTACCCGCAGTAGATTTCCTACTCTAATATCTAATAAGGCAGTACATGAAAGCCAGGCCCCCCCCCCCCAAATATCCCCTATCGCATGGTGGCATCTATACGAGTCCCAAGTAGAAGTTCATTTCCCCTTCCTTGTAAGTAAACGGCGTACTTCTAGGTCCAGTAATCTCGCCTCGCATGTATACTAGCCATACTCTGTGGGCAGCTCGAGCTACATCTCTTGAGTAATCGAATCAGCAGTGAAGAGCTGCAGCTGCAAATAAGAACACAGGTAAGCAGCTGTAAAAGCAGATTGGTACCTTCGAAATCTCTGAACTCGCTGACGGAGCAAATTATGTGCTCTCCTTGAGATCCAACATACCTGGCCTTGCTGTTCTCCCCAACAAATCCGATGCACCTTGTCCCAGGGGTGGCAGATTTCCAGGCTCGACCCAGACCAAGAGAAGCACTTAATGGACTGCGACAAAGCCGTCAGTTTTATGGTCAAGGCCCTCGGAGATACAAAAGAGGCGGCCAAGACGACAAGCGAAGAACCACAACTGGGGAAAGAGAAGAAACTCGATGATAACGGGACAGAACGGCACCAGACCTAACTCAGCAATGTGTCTGATGCCATCACCAACGTCAAAGAGGCAGAGACTACGCGCAAAGAAAAAACGAAGCAGCAGAAACAACCAAACACAATGTGGGAGAAATCCAGAAATAGGCTGAAGTAGTGGAGCATAAGTTGAGGCGGTATGGTACCCTGAGAACACCGTAGGCTTTTCAATCTGACCCGGAGCATAGTCAACACACTGATTCCGGATACTGGAGGAACTTCGAATTAAAACTGAAACTATGAGGATTCCTTTGCATCTGACGGTGTTTGAGGATGATTCAGGCTTCAGCACCAAGGGCAAAAATCATCGCAGGTGCTACGCATTTCAATACATGAAGCAAGCTTGAAAGGACCTCTGTCTCCTCCCTAGCTTTGAAATCCTCGAAACTCTTTCCTTGAGTCTCAAAATCTCACGCTCTCGCCCCATTCCCGCTCTACCCACTCATTTCCACGTCCTCATCCCCATCGAGGTCCTTCTTCTGGAACTGGGCCCCGTCCAGCAGCTTGCCCAGGTGCGTCTTACCAATGGCTTGACCATCTCGGCGAGATTTCGACAAGAAGGTCTTGAGAAAGTTGACGGGGCTCTTCTCCAAAGTGGATGCTCTGATAACATCCAATCCGGTTTGCGAGGTTGCGCTGCGAAGCAACCCGTCTGCTTCAATGCGGTCTGCGTCGTCTGCTTGCTTCCAGGCCAGCCTCAAGATCTTGCACAGCTGAACATATTCGCCGAACGACTTGAAGTACAACTGTTCAGCGAAGAGATTTAGCTGAACGGCGAACTCCAAGGGCAGCGACGACTTGTGCATCGCGGCTGAAGGGACAGTGAAAAGCGTGAGATCATCCAGGGGAGTAATGTCCAGACTTGGCCGCGGAGCTTAGACGTGCAATGTTGTCTTGCCACTTTTACGTATATCAGGGAGTACAGCCTGCGCTTCGAACGGGCTGATGATGACCACAAAGTCCCAGGAAGCTGGCTGGGTCGTCAAAATCCATTGCACTGGGCGCTGGAAAGCATCCGAAACGTAAAGCTTTCGGCGCTCTTCGCTTCGGAACTTACTCTCCGATGTGTTGGCGAAATCTGCCGTCACCAGAATCTTGCTGGGCAGTTGTCGAGGGTCGAGGTACTTGGCCGCAGTCGTGCTCCTCAGCGATTTGAAAGCAGGCATGAAGGCGGCCGAGTCCGGTGCGATCTTGCCAGACGACACGAATCTTCGCACGTCGCGGTGGAGTACGTGCACTGCCGCTATTGCTGGTCCGGGACCTTCAGTCTGCTTTTGTTCCTCGGCCTCTGGTGCAAGCTCCCGCTCTTGTTCTTCTTGGAATGTGCTCTCATCAAGGTCACGTTCCCTGGCAAGGTCTACAAAGCGCTCGCGGATCTTTGCTTCCCAGTGAGTGTCGCCCTGCCTTATTGCCCGACATTTAGATCCAGTGTAATTCGAGCTGCTTGGTCGGTATCTCTCCTCAAGAGTGATAGATTCTTGTTCCAGAAAATTTCCAGCATCTACGTCGGTCATTAGGTCCATATTCTCCTCGTCCCAGAGTGCTTTGTGGTCGTGGTATCTGTACCCTTGATGGGCCCAGAGGGGTAGGCTCCGGTGCACGTCGAGGATCGTCTCAGTCAAGGCCCAATGAACAATGTGTCTCGTCTCAATCTTCGCGCTGCAATTGGAAAGACCTGGGATGATTTCGAAGACTTTACTCTGGATCTCAGGAGGGACGCAAAGGGTCAATGCTTGTCCCCCCGGTCCCAATCTACGCATTCTCATGCAAGCTGTCGTGTCTGAGATTAGTGTATGGAATTGCAAGGTCACACCCGTGGACACAAGACTTACCTTGAAGCAATTTGTCCCTCGTGACGCCCGTTCCCAATATCACTGCTGCTCTGAAGTGAAGAGGGAGTTTCAGGTCAACACCACGTGTGTGAGCCTCGTCAAGAAACACAATGCATACGTCGAGCCTGTCAGCAAAAGGAGAAGTGCGGAGTTGTTCTGTAGTCCCTGTGAGACTCATGACCATGATCTCGTCTTCGTCGTTCACATAGACCGCTGCTTCGATGAAAGCATCTTTCTCGCGCGCCGAGTTCAGCCATCTTCTTGCCACTTGTTCGTTCGTGAGTTCGAGAATCTGGGCTCCGACGTCAAGTATGACACGTAAATTTGGATCTTCCTGCTCACGGAGAGTTTTCAAGATCACTTCGGCATCTGATAGCTGAGCTTGAGACAGCAGAGTGCCACTCGAGCGCCTGCTGGGGCTCGGGAGACAAATGATGTTGGTCGAAAAACCCAAGATGTGATTCATCACGACGGCCTGGGTCGAGTTGCCCTTTTCGTCAAATTGTTTCAAATCCAGAGGCAGCAGGAATCTGGAATCGTTGGTGCCACTAAATCCAGTGGTAGGGTGCGTTTTCAGCCCGCCTAGATCCCAACCAGAGGCCGACAGCTTCTGCGGAAATTCGCGCATGTGCCTCGGGAATACAATTGCTTGCATGAAGTAGTCAACGGTACGTTTGGTTCGTTGAACTACCATGGAAAATCGGGGCGTCAGTACTACATGGCACCCAAGCCTTTGCCCGAGCACTTGAGGGTGGGGGGCAGGAAAGGTGGGTTGGAAAAGCAATCACTTACACAATGGAAATAGTTCCTGTTTGCACTGAACTGAATCCCGCAAATTGACCCCTGTGAGCTGGCTGAATGTGTCGCCACTGTATGACGAGTCCTTGAGCCAGGCTTGATATTCTGCTTCCGCCTGGTCGGAGTCCACCAAGTGGTCAAAAGTCTGGAACAAATCATCATCACTGAGCCCTTCGAAATAGTAGCAAAGGGAGGTCAGAGTTATGATGGTGTCAGGATGACTGAACTCGCTCCGTGGTGTTGGGCTGTCTTTAGCTCGATATGGCACAGCCAATTTCGTTGGTGGCTGTCTTTCGCTGGCAAGTCCGTGTTGAGAATGCCCCGGTTCTCCCGATTAGGAAACCACGATATTTCCGGTACGTTGTACGGAAACAACAGACGCCGTTGTGGATATTTAGGTCTCCGAGAACGGCCTCTTCAGATAAGAGGAATCGGATATTCCGGCTGTGCCTCTCGAGGAGTTGGTTTTGGTGAGGATCGTGTGGGCTATATATACTGAGGTGGTCCTGCGAGAAACAGCTGTTAGTCTTTTGGATCTATATACGAATTCAACACTCTTTAGATCCCCCACCTATTTCAACAGTCCGTAGTTGACCCACCAGCGCATGCGTGAGAGGGTGAAAGCCAAGATACCGCCAGCAAACAGTCCTCTGAGGAGTAAAAGGTAAGGTTTTGTTGTCTCACTCCAGAAACCACTGCCTTCGACAAGCTTCACATCCTCTGGCTTCGGGCTGGTCTGAGTAACGTATCTGCAAATGGCAGCCTGCAGGGACGGCTCTTGTCGCCCAACGGACATGCCTTCAATACTCTGTGTACAAACTTCGCGCGCACTTAACTCCAGAAGTAGCTGCGTGGCGTCTGATTTGAGGAAGCGCATTCGGGGAAAGGCGCCGGCACGCGTTTGTTGAACCTCAATTGAGTCCGGCAACTGACGCTGAACCTCCATCACATTCAGCCTCACGCTGTCAAGAACCTTCTGAATAGTCATCCACCTGTTTGAGCCGAATTCCAGTGACCCCGGAGTACCCATGGTGTAGATCAACTCGAACTTAGGGCTAAAAATTTCGTCGCTCTCGTCCACGACGTCGCGACTCAGGGTATCGAAGAAGTGCTGAGTCTTGAGCAAAGACTTGCCGAGTCTGTCTTTCCCACTGATAATGGCTTCCAGCCCCATCAGTTTGAATGACAGGATGTGCTCTGGCTGAACTAGCAGCACGCCTCCAGTGTCGATGCAAGTCTGGCATTGCTGTCGAATCATATTCACAGTGTCCTCAGCCAGCTGCAAACTTCGAGTGAACGGCATGGTGAAGATTCGCCTGTTCACAAGGCCTCCAAGCTTCGAGGTGAGCTCATGGAGCATTTGACGTGACTGGGGCTTTATGACGATAACTCGAACCAGTTTCAATCGATCAGCCAATGCGGTTACTACCATCGGCACAATCACAGAGGATTTGCCCTCCCCCATGGCAAGCTGGAAGATCGTCGATCGCATTTGGGGTGGTTGACTAAAAGGGAAATCAGCCGATTTGAGCAACGGTTACGGGAAAATGTATAGCATACCTCATTCGCTTCGCGGTGACAGCTTGAATCTCTCGTATCAACAAATTGCTCTCGATCTCAAGGAGCAGCGTTTCGGGATACTGCATGAGATCCCAATGTGCGTGTGTATCATTCTCGTGATCCTTTTCCCGATCACTTTGACTAATGGAAGCGTCCAATAATCTTCTTGCCCGTTGAACTTCTGTCAGGGCAAGGCCAAAGGCAACAATCCATTGCCGCCAGACCATCGACAGGTGGTCCCATCCAACATCCTGCCTAAGCCCAATCTTGGCCAATTGTTGAAGCAGAAACACCCTTGAGATTCGAACTCCATAATCGAGTGCAAAGCTTAGGTGTCCCAAATGCGCGAGCATTGAATCGAGCATCTGGTCGAGAAGTGACTGAACGTGGTCCATTGCATCCTTGAGATGCTTTTCTAGCCGCCGTCGTGTCGACTTCTCGTCAAAGTCGAGCACTGCAGATGTCTGAACGGAATCAACACTCTGAGCACTCAAGATCATGCCTTCACCCAGCATTCTTGCTAATGCGCTGCCCATGTTTGCGTTTTGCAGATCCTGGGCCATCTCCATCACTGCCGAACACGTCGGTACCACGTTCGAAAATTTTGGCGTTGCTGGTGGCGATCTCAAGTCTGGCGTGGCCGAGAAGATGTCCTGGAATCCGAGGGATGATTTCTTCTCAACCAGCGTATACTCTTGTGCGGCGTGTTGAAGCACCGACCGGAATGGCGCTGGCTCCCTGAGCTCTGCAGCGATTGCATCAGCCATCACAGTCTCTATGTCGTTCAGATACCGGCTGAATTCTCGATTTCTGCTCCAATCAGCGAATTGCGTGCGTATATCCACCATGGCCTCGGGCAGATTTATGTGACTGCCTATAGCGCTCACGCCATCGTTGACCGGCTGACTGGGTACAGCGCAGGGCCACTGCTGCGATAGGCGGTCGATGAACTTTCGCATATGTCGCCGTCTCTCGCGAGCCTTTGTATCACGCTTGTGCTCCAACGATTCCGGCGGGGCGTCCACGGCCTCTTTGGAGACAGGAAGAAATTCAGGGTGGCACACCTCAAGAGGAGATTCATGCTCTTTCAGCACGTCCTCGATTACCTCGCGATCGAAGTCATCGCCTTCCCCAATACGATAAAGACCAGGCTCTGGTATTTCAATGACTTGAAAACCTGGGATGTAGAAGAAGGAAGCTGCTGTGTGGATCATGTCCAGGTCGACTCCAGGGGGAAACGCCATGACGGTGAACCACATCATCAACTGATATTGACCCAGGGTTTGAGGAACGGTCGCCGCAGATTGGCGATGAAGCCAACACAACAGTCTTGCCCAATGACTGTTCTGCTGCTCAAGGTACTTTGGATCGTATCCTATCTCGTTGGGGGAGATGTCATGGAGATCTCGGACCGTCAAGTCACCAGGTTTTCGCAGCATGTGCAACATGTGCGCCGCAAGGCCGGACTCGTCGGATGGGCGATGATGTACGGACGGCTTCCGATGAAATAGTATGGAGGATATGAGGGCGCAGCGGTCTGCTTGCTTTAAGCAGTCATATGTATCCCGAGACATATAGTCACCATCGTGCTCCGAGGTGCCCACTTCAGAGCCGAACCCGAAGGTTCGGAACGTGCAAGTGCGAATTTTATCGCGTAGCAGCAGTTCTTTGTCTGGCGAGTTGATCTGAGGGGGATCTACGAAGGTTTCGGGTGAACAAAACTCTTCCAAGCTGTTCTGCTGAATAATTTCCATCACCACCGAATGAAAGGATGGGTGTTGGGCCAGCATTTGGAGTTGGTCGTTCCAGTTGATGATTTGCATTGCCGTCCCCTTAGCACTTCGTCTCCTTCTCGGAGTGATGGACTCAATTTGACAGAGAAGGCTTAGGTCCTCCTCTGTCAAGCGCTGGAAGGACTTGACAGCAGCCCCTCGCAGGATGAGGAGAGCCTGCTCGGTCCCTGTGTGTTGTGTGAAAGGATCCGGGAGACAGAAGGATGTCAGGGCATGTAGATAACAGAGGAAGAGTTTGCTGTGAAGCGACCCGTTATCACGGAGCGTTTTGAGGATGTTGTCTAGCTTGTACACGTTCGTCGGACCTTGTTCAGGCATTACTGACACCGAGACGTGTCCCTGACTTCTGCTTAGTGTCAGCATCTAGCACAGAAATCCGTATGCCGAATCTAAAATGAAGCGCGGAGGCGGAAGAAGCAAGAAGAGTGAGCCAGGGGGAGGGAGTGAAGTTGAGACTAGTGAAACGTACCGTGTGAAAGACACCTTGCCGTTGGGAACGATGCAGCGGCGCTCCTTCGGCTCCGGATTTTCTGACTTGGTATCCCGCAGCACAAGCTTGCTTTTCAAACCTACGAGCGTGCCAATGGACTGACGTGGGTCGACTTCAAAGCCATGAAACTGGTGAGAGGTTATTGAAGACGACCCTTGCTTCAAGTAGAACACAAGTTGAAGGCGAGGTAGCTCAATCTTCAAGGTCGCGTGGTCAGACACGACGAAGTTCATGTCCAGTCGGCTCTGCAGAGGCCGGAAGACAGCGGCTATGCTATCCCCTGTTGGGCTCGTCGGAGTGATGAGGACTTCTGACATGACATAGTTGGAGATACCGGTGTCTTCCGAGGTGATATGGGTCTTGTGTGAGAGAACCCAAATGTTCTCCTCATCGCCTTGTTCCAGCTCCCAGACGCTGGATCTCTGTGCCTCTGGCCATTTGTTTGTTGTCTCGCAGAGCTGGACCGTCTTTCTCCTCCGATCATACCAGTGCACGAAATCCTCAACGAAGGTCTTGGGCAATGCTCCATCAAAGACTCGCCGTGGAACCAAGTCAAACACGCTCCCGTCTTTTCTAATCTGCAGCAGCAAATCGGGTTTCGCGAGACCGAAATAGAAACTTGCGCCCATGTGTTTGTGTCTGGATTGAAATTGCATGCGGCTGGCATCACTTTGAGCAACTTGAAAGACGACACGACCAAACAGCTCGGTATACGACTTGTGCTGTTCGTACTCTGGAGGCAGACGAGAAAGCGCGGAGCCATTGACGAGCAGCTGCCCTGTCACGAAGTCATAATCAGCTGCCAGATCCTTACCCATTTGGTCATGGCCGCTTACACGGACCCAGCGACCACCTGTGGCAACCTTCCATCGAGAGCGTCGCTGGAATCCAGACCAGAAGTTCCCAACGGCGGTGTCAAGAGATGTGTGTTCGTTCTTGTCCACAATGCTGTTTCTCAAAGCCTGGCAGACTTGATAGGAAATCCGTTGCCAACTGCGATAGAATACCCCACTAAGGGTTTTCTTCACCGATCCTGAGATTTCTTTGTGGTACTCATGAACGAGAATCCCACACTCAAGCAGGATCGAGGCTTGGCCTTCTTGAGACAGTATTTTGCGCTGATGCTTTGAAGCCACATCAAACGTGCTGGCACAGACCAAGGCTACCAGATCAAGTTTGTCCGCGAACTCATCACGCTCACCATCGTCGTGTGTAGATTCGTGCCTGTGCCTGAGATTTTTCGTCCAGCCATACGCAATCCCCCTGAGCCGTGAAAGCGTGTGGAGAGCCTTGTCTTGGAGCGCGGGCTCAGTTGTCAAGGCTAGTTGCCGGGATACGATTGACGTAAGTAAGCTCAGAGCATAGACGGATTCCCAGTTCGTCTGGAATCTGTCCGTTGCGGAATCAGCATAATTCAGGAGACGCACCGCGAAGGCCGCGTCGGCGAGTATCGAGTGGCACGTGCGACGGTAGCTACCTTCACGGTAGTTCTCATCTCTCAGTGGACCTGCTTGATAGATAGCCTGAAGCAGAATCATGCAAGTCTCCATCTTTCTCATCTCTATGGTCGGACAGGCTATCTGTACCAAGATGTTCATCCATTGCAGCCTGGATCCCACGAGAATCGCGGCCAGACTTCTGTACTCCCGAAGGGCCATGGGTGGAGGACAGGCCGACTGAGTCGCTATGACTGCATTTGGTGTGCAATCATCTTCCGAGAACCTGCGAATCAGAAACTTTTGCAAAGGTTGACAAGTGTCCGGCAGCGTATATGTGCACAACTTGAGCAGGGCATCAGACAGAACCAGGTCCATTGGGGGCTTTTCCCTCTGGATATGACGAGTTCGGCCACTGTCTCGAGCACTGGCGTTGGGGCTTGCGACGAAGGCACCACCATCATACAAGTACTCGAATCGGATAGAGTTCTCAGGGCATGCTTCGGCCTCAGAGGTGTTCTCATTGATTCGTACGCATGCGGATTCGGCGCGACTCGTGGACCAGGCTAGATGGACATGGCGCGGCCTCCGGTGGTGCTCGGGCTCCTCTTCGACGTACCTTCTCAAAGCATTTTGATTCGAGAGTTGACTGTTGGGACCAGAGCCTGTTCTGGTTTTCGTAGTCAACCTCAACCCAAGAACTGTCTGCAGCAAGAAGGATGTAGAGTCTCTCCAAGCACAAAATTCGGGCGGCGCAGCCAGTTCAAATACCACCGACTTTGCTTCGAAATCATCATCAGGCAGAGGCCACTCGCAAGTGCGAATTTGGATCTGGCCCGCTCTGCGCTTGATTGCGCAGTTGTCGCAGGTGGCGTAGACGTGCTTAGCGGCCGGCTGTGGGGGAACTTTGGCGGAGGGGTTTCCATGCTTCTCGTTCTTTTGCTGGGCCCACTCACAATTGCCTGCGCTCCATGCTCTCATCAGCTGCTTCCACTCCTCTTTCTTCTTCGCTAGGTCAGCCAGCTTCCTGTTGCGGGTCGCCTTAGCCTTTGATTCGATGGTGCCCTTCAGCTTCTTGAGTTCATCAGTCTGGTTGAAGTACCTGACAGCGAAGGAGTCAGACCTCCCAAAGCCACTGAATATCGACACGAACGTTCTCTTTGTAGCAATGTCTTCGCGGGTATCTAGGTGCTTTTCGATGCGGTGAAATCTCTTGAGGTGCTTCTTGGATGTCAGAAGCAGGTAGTCCAGTGCTTTGCGGGGAACATCCGGATCGTAATCTTCCAACCTGGCAAACTTGGTTGTGGCTGCCTCATCACAAGCAACCCAGAGGTCGAGCAAAGACAAGACCATGACCGAGTGGCCTTCTGGATCACCTTCATACTTTCGAGTTGCCAATTTGTGGTAGGTTTGCATGATTGCTCCAAGTTTCTGACATGTATCGGGCTCATCACGATTGTGGTCAAGCCACGTGTCAAGGTATGTCTCTATCCACTCTTCGAAGGCGAAAAGTTGGTAAGACAGCTGCTTCATATCCTTCGAGGAGGCCAGAACGGGCATTCGGTGTGCTGATAGCTCCTGCAGCCAAGATGGAGCCAAAGGTGGGTTCGCTGCGGGAGCGTCTTCCGATTGCTTCTGGAAACTGTTGATGAAATTGTCCAGCTCATGTATCTCAATATCTGTATCTTCGTCAAACTTCAACTTTCGAAGAATGTCGAGGTCCGGATCTTGTCCATTTTGTAGCTGAATATCTGACCATCTCCGTTCGATGACCAGGCTTGTTCTCTGGAGTACGTCCCGAACGAAGAGCGTGCTGGAGCCATCATTCTCAAAATCGTTGAATTTGAGTAATCGACGAACAAGCTTGGTGCTCATGCAGTAGAGAAGATCCGACGACAAGTCAGCCGCTATGGTCAATGCTTTGTCGAGGACTGTGCCGAGCAAGTAAAGCATTAGCGACTTGTACAGTCGAGTTGACTTCATGCGGCCCGTGGGCCTACAACACAGCTGCGACATGACCCGAACGAAAAGCCACAATGGTGATCGACGCCACGGACTTGAGCCAGGCTGATAGAGCACTTCTTCCCGAGTGTGCCTCCAAATCCTCTTGGAAGGTGAAGGACTGCTCATAGGCTGGAAAAAGCTGATGAGGAGTCGAGTGACCATTGCCGGGTTTGGCGGATCGCGTTGAGCATCGTCCGCGGGGCCGTCCTTGTTCATGCTTGACACTGCCTTTGAGCTCATCTTGACCAAAGTGGTGACGAGCACGGATTGCAGGTTTGCATCGTGGAAGTGGTTGGCATCGATGCTCAACGAAGGACCCGGAAAGCAGCGTCGAAGGCGGCCAACAGTTGAGGTGACTGCTACGTTGGTCGGCGAGAGCTCGAATGTCTCCATTTCGATCGCGTCTCCATGCTTAGTGAATATGATGCCAGCATTCTGAGACTTGATGTGGAGTGACAGTATCGCGCCTGTAGAAAGTTAGCAAGAGTGAAGAAAGACCATCGATGCCTCCGCTCATGTCAGCAAGCTCACTCACCTTGGCCGGCTACATTGAAGGTCGTCAGAGCCTCCGACAATTTTGTCTCGTCGAGTGCACCCTTGCTGTCTCTCAGATGACGTAGTTGGGAGACAGCAGATGTGACATGTTGCACGGTCTCGCGTTCTTCGCCAGTGAGCAGCGACGCAAAGTCTTCAAGAGCCTGACTGGTAAGCCTCAGTAAGGCATTCTCAAGACTGGCAGAGTCATCTGCAGCTGCTGGAAGTTGAGGCGGCAGAAAAAGGTGCTTGGCAAGCTGTCTGATTTGCCTGGCGCTCAGGTCAGCCATGTTCCGATTGACCCGACAAATACCTGAGGCCTGTCGGGTCTGCGAAGGGACTGTGAGGTCCTTGATAGCTGGCGAAATTGCTGCTGTAGGCTTCTATTGAGCAGAAGGTGTAGAGGGATGCAGAGATTGTGGTTGGCCGTATTGATGAGAGGAGATAAGGAAGGAGCGGGAGTGGAGTTAGGGCGAAAGAGGTTGGGGTAAGCGTCGTTGGTATTCCAACTGACAAGTTATGGAAGGGGGCCGCCGTGAGGACGGAAGGAATCGCGCAAACTCGCTTGATGTTTCTGGTGGGGTAAGAAGGTTGTTAATCCCGGTAGGAGGCAAAAGGATACCCGACAAGAGGTTGGAGAGAGTCGCCTTGGTGCTTCATGGAAGTCGAACGAGAGACGTTGTCGGTAGGAGAGGTAGGTCACGAAATGGTCGTGATGCGATTGGAAACGAACAAGTTACGGATCCGAGGGAGAAGGTTGACGTGACTTTCCTTGAGAGGAACAGAAGAAAAGGCGGTGCCGCTTAAAGCGAAGATAGCAGGACAGGATATTCGGGTGTCTTGGTTGGCGGAAGGGAAGCAGTTGACGGGTATGAACGGTGGCTATGCTGGCTAGACGAGTTTGTCCACCAGTCCATACCGAAAAGGATAGAGCGTCGATATCGGCTTAGAGTCCGTGAGACCCTAAGATGAGCACGAGTAACTGCCGTTTCTGGCGACCAGTATTGTTTGACATGAATTTGTGGACACCCCAGGTCCCGCAATGGGAAGGGCCGGAAAGAAGGAGGGCGATAGATTCGAGAGGGTACGGAGGTGATCTGCTAGTTGCTAAGGAGGAATCAAGATCAGTTCCGAGGGCAATGAAGGAGACGAAGTTCTAGGAAGCAGGGTGCGAGGGGTGGATTGATAGTGGTTCGGATATCAACCATACGAATCGACTGAAGGAGATGACGCTTGAATCTGTCGGTCAGAGTCAAGAGGTCCTTCAATTTGTTAGAAAGGTTATAGCTCACCTTCTTGGACAGTCAGATAGAAATCACAGAGCACGCTGTGAGGTGCAGAAGCAAGAGCGCGTACTGTGTACCCGTTCGGAGCAAAGCCATTAGAGTCCGGGAGGTCTTGGTAGTAGCAAATGCCATAGAACAAATAAAGCTATAAAGCGTCGCGTCCCAGTCCTCGACTCGAAACCAGCGTCCTCTCATGCGATGTGAGACAGGCCAATATAATCCTCAGCTACCGATCCTCGTGCGTTTCTTCCTCGCCATCATCCACGATGCTCCATTGCCAGCCTTGTGAGAAGGCGACCGAGGACCCAAATACCGTCCCATACGTGGCTTCGTTTCAAGTGCTTGTTTTCCAGTCACTCATCTTGACTGGATCACGACCGCCTGTGGGTCGGTCAACCAGATAAGATGATCAAGGCAACCGTATGCCAGGTCGGCGTTTGGTTTCCACATACGCGTCGCTGATCCATGATCGTGTCGAACGAGCTTTGTCTGCGCTTGCGAGTCTGTCCAAGTCTTATTCCAGTGTCAGAGGGTTGCGATTGGGTCCGTCAGGCTTTGAGTGGTTGTCTTTCTCGGGTTTGGTCGAATAATGCCCAGAGGAGGATGCAATGTTGTTCAAGCCATGTCGTCAAGACAGGGGCCAGAATGACAGGGGTAGCCCATGCAGGCTGACTCAGCCAGCCAACATCGTACGGCACGGCAAGCCGAGTTCCGCTGCGAAGGATCACGATACCCTCGAACTTGACATTAGGCCTGCCAGCCCTGCTCTAGTCTATAAAATGTTGCTAGTTCCTGCGGTCCTCTTTGTGTCTTTGCTTTGGTCACGACCAGATTCTCCACGTTGAGTTGGAACCCACCAGATCACCTCGACGTGTCGGTGAAACCCCGCTCCCCCTCCCCGGTCAGTAACTCAGCAGTCAACATCCTCGACACGAGCCATGGCGCCGCAAAACCCAAAGTATGACTTTGGCGGGCCGTATGTACCTAGTCTTCTGCTTGTTTCCAAGTGAAAATTCATTGTCTGATGACCCCTTCAGTGCCGGTGCTGCAGCCCTCGTTCTCGGTCTCCCTATTCTGCTGGAGGTCTGCTACTTCGCCTGCAACGACGTTTCAGGCTGTCCAGCACCAGCGCTTCTCCAGCCACGCACGCTCAACTGGGACAGTTTGAAATCGCAAGCTCCCTGGCCCGAGCTGGGCATGTTGGGCTTCGTCCGCTGGGACGTTACCGGCTGGGTACTGGCATACTACATGATCAGCCTGGTGCTCTACCGGGTTCTGCCTGCCCACGAGGTCTACGGGACGAAGCTCCGTGAATCTGGCCGCCCCCTTCTTTACAGGTTCAACGGTGAGCAAGTCCATAACACCTAAGGAAGAATTCGTGATACTGACTCCTGTTTCAATAGCCTTCCATACATCTGTCGTCCAACTGACAGGCTGTGCCATTGGCACCTATTTTCGCGGTACCAATTGGGTCTTCTGGACTTTCATTACCGAGAACTATCTACAGATCTTGACGACAAACATCTTGCTGGCCGTTGCAATATCGATCTTGGTCTACGTCCGAAGCTTCACCGTTGAACCCGGCAACAGCGACTTTCGCGAGCTAGCTCAAGGCGGCCACACCGGCAACATGGTGTATGATTTCTGGATCGGCCGCGAGCTAAATCCGCGAGTCACAGTCCCGCTCATCGGCGAAGTCGATATCAAGGGCTGGCTGGAGACCCGACCGGGCCTAACTGGCTGGGTTCTCCTCGATCTTGCTTTCGCGGCTCAGCAGTTTCGCAATTATGGGTATCTGTCGGACAGCATCATTTTTACAGCCGCCGTGCAGACCTTTTACGTTCTATACGGCCAGTTTAACGAGAGCAGAATCTTGTCCATGATGGACATGACCACCGATGGCCTTGGATTTATGCTCACCTTTGGCGACATCGCTTGGGTGCCATTCCTTTACTCAACTCAGTGTCGGTACCTTGCGGTATACCCTGTCCACCTCGGATGGCCTAGACTGGTTGGCGTGAGTCTTGTCTTCGCGCTAGGGTTGCAAATTTTCCGGGCATCGAATCGTCAAAAGGGCGTCTTCAGGACAACGCCAGATGATCCTTCCGTGCAAGGTCTGTCGTACATCCAGACCAAGCGAGGCATGCGCCTTCTCACGGCAGGCTGGTGGGGACGGAGCCGTCACATCAACTACTTCGGCGACTGGCTGCAAGCCTTGCCCTTCAGCCTTCCCGCCGGC
The DNA here is from genome assembly GCA_003671545.1 of Ophiognomonia clavigignenti-juglandacearum. Lineage (NCBI taxonomy): Eukaryota > Fungi > Ascomycota > Sordariomycetes > Diaporthales > Gnomoniaceae > Ophiognomonia > Ophiognomonia clavigignenti-juglandacearum. Next base: position 91,257 of record PYFS01001424.1, on the reverse strand, counting down.
GTCGCGGGATACACCATCCTGCCTGCTGGAAGCGCTCTCGCAAGCAGCTTTCTCGGGTCCCAGGAATTAATCACGATGCTGGATGGGCGGCAGGTCATTCAAGGTGCAGCGCGAGGTTGGGGTATGATGTTCACGTACTTCTACGTACTTTATTTTGCGGTCCTTCTCGTTCACCGGGAGCGCCGAGACGACGAAGCGTGTGCGGAGAAATACGGCGAGGACTGGAAGAAGTACAAGGGGATCGTCAAGTGGCGTATCCTCCCATATATCTATTAATTAATGCGGCTCAGGGTGGCGCCGTTCATGCAAACACGGGAAGTCAGCAGAAGCACTGACAGATGACAAGAGCATGGACCCTGGGCGCCACATGGGCATTCGACCTAGCTTCGAAGACATCCGGGTTCCGGGACCACTGTCCGCAAAAAACAGGGTTGCAAGGATAATGGGGGCTCTCACCGTTTTTTGTTCACTGTGCCCCCACGAATCCACTGCCCCGTTTTTACCCGGCGGTTTGGTCCAGAATGGAAGCCATGTCGTGGGCCCTGTATGGGGACTGGGGGGCCCCATGGCTGGTGATTTCGGAACAGATTGGAGGATGGGAAAAATTCTGCACCACCTGGCTTGTTCCACCACTCCCAACCAAAATTCACAAATTCCCATGTCCCAGCAATTTAACCGCCCTGACAAGAGTCGTTGCTCACCGTCTCATATTATCGTCATGTATGAGAGACCAAGAATCGTGCCCGAGTGTGCACTATCTCGGTGGATTCCCGACTGGTCACAGGCCTCTCTCGTCTCCCGATGAAACAATTACGTGGTGTGCGCCCTAGCTTGAGCTCCTGCATTTCCATTTCCACCATGATTTTTGACCCGAGTGGACTCGAGTTGCCCATTTGCAAGAAGCATCTCACGTGCGTGAGCTCCACCTCTGCTCCACACCCCCCTGTTGATCCCAGCGGTGGAGTCATGATTGTCTCCATATTTCGAGTTCGCAAGCGCCAGCTGCCTTCCCACGCCGCGGTCACCGCCAGGGATTTGCAAGGGCCGTAGGCGAGGTTGGCGAAAGCACAGACTCACTTTCCCCACGACTCACGGATATAAAACTTGGTGATGTCCTCGGTTTGTTCAGGTCTCCTGGTGCTCTTGCTCCCCCATCATCATCTTTCCGGTTTGTACAATTTCTTGTTTCTGGGTTTTCTTCGGTTCCTGTTTTGTATCACGAACCTGCATCATTGCCTCTGGAAACGATTTCGATACCCATTCACGAACCACACCCACCACCGACTAGGACCAGGGAAGGGAAAAAGGAGAAAACCGAAAAAAAAAAAAAAAAAAAACCACAAAATGTTCGGCCGAGGAAGAAAACAGAGTGTCTCGCAGGCATCAGTCAAATCTGTGAAGCCGACACCACCGACGGCATCTGTCAGAGACTCGGGTGTCTCGAAGCGTCGGCCATCAGTTGCATCGACTCGCCGCCGCGGATCGGTCGCGACATCCAGCAACACACTTGTGGACCCCAGTGGCAGGTGGGTCTTATCCACTTCGGATGCTTCCATTTGATGCAATGCTAACACATCATGCTCTCTGCAGCACCTCACCCATCGTCACCCTCGTCGTCGGCCCGGAGCAGAGGATATTCGCGGCTCACGAGGATGTCCTCTCCAAGTCACCTTTCTTCGGCACCATCCTGAGGAAGCAGTACATGGAGTCCTCCGGCAAGCGTCTCGCCCTTCCCGAGGAGGACCCCGAGGTCTTGTCCTCTATCCTTGAGTACCTGTACAAGGGCGACTACTCTCCGCGTCTGATCCACAACAAGCGCAAGGATGCCTGGGAGCTCGAGAGCAACGACGCCGCCACGGTCAAGCTGCATGGTATCAAGGGCGACGTTCTCAAGGACACAGTCATCTACTGTGCTGGCGAGAAGTTCGGCCTGGATGAGCTGAAGCGCATCGCCTTGCGCAAGCAGGGTCTCCGTAAGTTTTCGCCTCCCACATAAATGACTCGTCATCATCGGCCTTTGACTCACAATTCGTGACAACAGGCACCGGCATTGCATGCAACACCATCCTCCTATCCGCCCGATACGCGTACGCCAACACCTCGGACAACGACTCCAAGCTGCGCGCCCACTTCCTCGCGCTCATCATCCGCAGCCGCAATACCTTCAAGCGCAGCGGGACCATGCAGGCTGAGATGTTCAACGGAGGCAGCCAGCTGTTCTTCGACCTCTTTGTCGCCCTCAGCAACCACGTTGACGACATCTCCAGCCCTCGGGGAGGACAAGGCGGCCGATTCTAAATGTTCGCCACCGACCCGACGCCACCAACCACAACCACCCAACACACACGAGCCAACCAACCGCCTCTCAATCTTCGCTGTCACATCTCCTTACTGTGCGCTCATCTCACGTCTCTCCGTCTGCGTCGAATCATCTCAGCTATACCCTTGCGATTACGAGCGTTTTAATTACGCATGGTCTTCTGGTCGCTCTGCACTTTTGCTGTTGTCTCATCTCATTTTCATCATGGCGGTCTACTGAATTTTTTCTGGTTCATTGATTTTTCTGCCTTGTGCATGCTGGTTCTACGGTACTGCATTGCTGGATCAAGGGCACCGAGCCAGGCGTTCTTGCTTTCTCATTTCTTATTGTTTTCAAAAGGTTTATACCCATCATTTGCTCGCTCTGCTGTTCTGTGTCTCTTTTACTTCTACTACTGTATCACCACACTTTCTCACGATTATCTTGGCTACGGATTTTCACGGAGGTCAGGAGAAAAAGTCTGCAATTTTTGGTCACGACACGGGTTTATGATTTTAGAAACTCTCTTTGCTTCACTGCTCATTCTGATATCACGATACCATTCTTTTGCTTATTGGGGGCAAAAGGGGGAAATTTTCACCACTGGGGTGACGGGAGGACCATGGAAAAATAGATGTACTAATATCAAATGCTACACAACATTCACTTTCTGTCATACCAAGAATCAAATCCCCGTGCCAATGCTGTGCCTGAACTTAGAGCTGACCGTGCCGTTACCGCGTGATCGGGATGTCAGGGTTTTGTGGTGTTTTGTCGGTGAGCGGCGCATGCCTGAGTCAAACCCCGGAAACTTCCCTTCCTGCACTCTCCATTCGCTACATGCACGATGTAGCAGGCAAGAGGTGCATATCTGGGGCTCTGCATGCACGATGTGTGCCACGTCAGGGCTCTCAGTGACGCCAACGTGCTTGATTCGCACAAAAAAACAAAATGCTTGGTGAAGAGAAAAACTTTTCCCGGCCACCAAGAATAAAAAAGAAGGCACCCCGGCGGTCAGAAGCGCACCAAAAGTCCCGAAGTACTTTTTGGCAATTCCAGAATTATGTGTGCGCACAGTTCTCCTTGCCCCCTGTGTTTATTTTTGCGTCGCGTGTAATTTCAAAATTCTTTCTATTACCCTTCTTATTTCCTTCTTTCGCGAAGGACACCCTGGCGCGGATCACCTCGAGGGTTGCACCCGGCCGGTATTCCCCGACCCAGAAATCCTGAATGGCTCAGGGCGCCGGCGATTCCGAGGCAAGAGCTTGACGAGGCAATAATTGTCAGGGACAAGAAGTTCATCCGAGCCGGAGGTTCGAGCAGCACTGTGTGAGTGTGCACACACCTCGGCCCCGGAAATTTTATCAGGGTGCATCCCATCCTTCCCCAGCTCACCGAGTCGGCCATGATCCCGACTCGGTGAGAGAATGACAAGGTATTGTCGCTGGATTTATTGTACTGTACGTACTTTGGAAAACTTTGCGAAAGCACTTGATGAGCAAGCAGGCTGGCAGACAAGCAGTGCAAGCCACGTGAATGTGATTGATTACAGGATGGAGACAAGGGAAAAGTACTTGTTGATTCAACGGTGCGCCACAGCATGCACGAGATGAAAAATTCTACCCTTGGTGATATCACAGAAGCAAAAAATACTTGATTTTCGTTTTTTCTTATCGCGATCAAAGAGCGTGCACAGAACGCACAGCGTCCAACGCACTGAACACACCGTTCCCAGGAAAAAATAGCCGCGCCGCGCAATACGCACTCGCACGAGCTCCCCAGGTCTTGTGCGTGAGAAGCGGGAGCGATGGCAGCAAAAAACCCACGTCCGTGACACCGCTGCCACGACATCCCAGGCCGTGCATGCGCCTGCATGAACCCACCCACAGGTGGAGCTGAGACCCGCTTCTGAACTTGCAGCTCACCGAAAAAAAGTGTGAGTGGAGCCCGCGAACGCGCATGTCGGGGAGTGGGGCCTGGCAGGGATCAAGACACAGACCGTTGCAGAGAAAGGTCGAGTGTTCACCGGGCCGCGGCTGATCCGTGAACTTTGTTTCCCGGCCGTGAGGTTCTTCACGCGTGCTGTGATTTGCTGGGGACATGGAATTGCAGTGTCTGAGTGTCACCTGATTCACGTTTTCTCGTGATGATCCTCGACGCCACGGAGAAAAAGGACGAGTCATCACAATTGGCTCTCGGGCCACTAGGATGGGTCCGGCGATAGCGCCGGCTTCCCGGCGTAGTGCGACGACGCCCTGGTGGCAAGGCTGAGAAAACGGACAAGGTTGCCTCCGGGGGAAATACCCCTTCGCTAACACAGTTTCATTTCGGCCAAAAGTCTGAATCTGATACGATTTTGCCCTTTTGTGGGGGATTTGCTCGCGGAGGCGTAGGATAGACGGTAGGGTGTCCAAGACAACGTCGAGACACTGTGTGCATTCATATCTGGCAGTGCGAATTTGTGGGAAGACAGCTGAACTTCAAACAATAATGTGCTTTTTGGAATTCACAGACAGGGGATGATTTCGCCTCCTGGTCGCAGCGTTCGGGCCGAAACGGCAAGTGGCAGCCTTGCATGCAAGGCTAACAGCTGTTGATTTGTTCCCGACACAGCCTTGTCTCAGGAAAGCACAGCCGCGTGCACCAGGGGAAAGGTATTGAAATAGACTCGCTGCTGCGAACTTTCTCCCCAATACCGTTCGGCTCACCAAAATGAGACCATTCGCTTCGCCAGCTCTCCTGCTCCTGAAGTCTTTCATTCAAGCTCGCGATTAATTACATGGCGATTTTTTCCGCCAGGCATTGCGCCCACAGCCGTATGAAATTCACAGATGAATACACCGATTAGGGGTCGCACTTGCATTTCGAGTGATACCGGTATGTGTCGAGTGTGGTAAAACTTTAGCCCATGTAAATACTTCGATATGCTCGGATGACTGCTGCCAGTGTACAATAATTAAGGCTATATAAGGGGTAGCCATCTCGGCGCTAGTGCTCCTCACTACCCTAGTAGTAGACGAGCCATTTGACTGTCGGCACTTAACCTTATATAGCCCACCTTGGTGGCTCGAAGGTAGGTGTCCGGTTCTAGGTGTTCGACTTTGAGTCTCTAACTTTGTGTATTCTACCCAACTCCAGATCATTTGTACAGATCCAGCCCCTTCGATCCATAAGAACGGCGCAATGTGTGCCACATGCATGATACATCTCGTGCAAATACCACACATATACACACAGTCTGGGCAGGCCAGGATACCTGAACACCTTTGTCATTATTGACACTACGCCGTGCCACTATGATGCATTGAACTAAAAAATGAACATAGAAGATAGAGTGGTCCCCCTCGCTCTCTAATCCTCATCCTCCGCTGCAGCCTTCTCCGCAAGGAAATACCTCTCATGGCCAGTGTGGGGGTTAACTTCATGCTCAATGGCCACTTTATTGAGCAGCAACAGCGCATTCTCCATCTTAGTATCCTTCTTATGCCTGTCCTTGCGGCCAAGGTCGTTCAGCCACTGAACCTTATTCAGGATAAAGTAGATGATCGCAATAAAGATGGTGACACCAATCGAGTACGCCCAAATGATCACAACAGTGACAACGTCCGTGTGTCCATTGTAGGAGTTGACAAACACATCCTCGGGGATCGTCCGCATCACCCCACCGCCGCTGCCAGACAGCCAGCCGAAAATGCAGAAGATGGTCGCTAGCACGTCCACGACGAAGATGGCGCCGACGAGCTGCCACGAGGGCCAAGTCTTGCCGCCGCGAGTGATGAAGATGAGCCAGTTTTCGGTGAGAGATATTTCGAGGAAGAGAACTTCTTGGATCGAGCCGAAATTTTGGATCACGCCGCCGTTGGGCAGGAACATGGTGCCGCGGATGATCCAGGTCGCGAGGGCTAGCAGGCTGCCGAGGATCACGCTGACGACCCAGATTTTGCTGAGTTGCCATTCGACAGGGCGGGGCTCAACATGGGCGTTGTCGTAGGCTACGGCGACGGTGGCGAGATCGGCAAAGAGGGCGCTGTTAGGCGTTTCATTAGCTTGGCTCTGCAGATGTCAAGGGAAGAAATAGGAGCTCACATGAAAACGATAAGATCCGGTCGAACGGTCTCGTTGAGGATGATCATCGACGTGGTCAGGTAGATCTCGAGGTGGAGACACAAAGCGATGCGATATTGGATATACGCCTTCATCCGCTGGAAGATTTGACGCGCAGTCTTGATCGAGAGAATGATGGTGCTAAGTCCAGGGGCGAGGAACACAATATCGGCGGCGGCTTGAGCAGCTTCGGATGAGCCTTCTACAGCAATGCCACAGTCTGCCTTCTTGAGGGACGGGGCGTCGTTGACACCTGTGAGATTGCGAATTAGCTTCTGCGATCTCGATAGCTTGAGATAGCCAGGCCTACCGTCTCCAGTCATAGCAGTGAGCGATCCTCTCTGCTGAAGCATCTCGACAACCTGATACTTGTGTTCAGGGAAGACTTCAGCAAAGCCGTCAGCGCGGGCGATCAGGTCGTGCTGGAGGGCTCCGGAAAGCCCGCTGTTGAACAGTTTCTCGGAGTTGTACACCTTAGTGCCCATGCCCAACATTTTGCAGCTACAGTGACTGATTAGTGGATATTTTGCGGGACTAGAAATCGCGTGGCAACTTACGTTTCCTTTGCAATGGCGATAGCATCACCAGTCAACATCTTCACCGGAACACCTGCAGGAGTGTCAGCATACCTTGTGTATGCATAGGATGGTTGTCAAAGTGCAACTGACCAAGCGCCTGCGCTTCCATAATCGTCTGCGCAGTGTCCTCACGGGGAGGGTCAAACATGGATATCATGCCCAGCAGCTGCCACTCCTCGTTGTTCTTCTTGACTGCCACGCCCAACGACCGGAATCCACGGCTAGCAAACTCCTTCGCCTTTTGGTTGTACAAAGTGCGGGTCTCATTGGAGCAATTGGCGAGTTGGACAATCGCCCTCGGGGCACCCTTAGCGCAGACGTACTTGTCGTTTCCGAGGCGGCATTCGCAGGTAATGCGCTTAGAAACGGGGTCAAACGGCGTGAACTTATCCGTGATCCATCCTTGACGGAGAATCTCGCGCGCCTTGGGGTGGCGTTTGAGCGTCAGTATCGTTACCTTGTCGATTGGGTCCAGGGACTCGATGTTATGAGAGCTGGCGAGGGCGGCCACAGCCATCATCCAGTTCACATCTTGGCCTTCAGCCACGTACGGCTCACGCAGAGAGAGCTTGTTGGCGGTGAGGGTGCCTGTCTTGTCTGAGCAGAGCACATTGACACCCTATCGAGTTGATCATCAGTCTCGATCTCCCGAGGGAGGGAATGCTCAACAAGGGGGAACGCACAGCTAGGGACTCAATAGCAGTCAGCTTCTGTACAATAGCCTTTTGCTTAGCCAGGTAAGCAGCGCCAACAGCGAGCGTTGTCGTAGTGACCACGGGAAGACCGACGGGCACTCCGATGATGAAGAGGACAAGCGAGTAGTCAAGCAGAGTCTGGACGCCACCAACGGCGATAGGGATATGACGGAAGAATCCACCGATCCAGGCTGCCAGCATGAAGAACATGACCAAGACGAGCAAGGAGGTGCCGATGCTATCCATGACTTGCTTGAAATGGCCGGCATCTTTGGTTCCCTCAACCAGACTTGCGGTCTTGCCAACGAAGGAGAATCGCGCTGATGTCGTCACAACTGCAAAGGCCTTGCCTCGCTTGCAGCCCGTGGTGTAGTAGATAGTATCGCCCATAAACTTATCGACAGCCAGGGACTCTCCGGTAATGGCAGACTGGTCTAGAGGGATTTACGAGGTCAGCAAGACGTTCCGATGGCAGGCAAGGGCCAGTTCTACTGACCACACGCGATTAAAGATAGGCCGTAGTGAACAGATTGGTCGTCGTCGTCGTCGTCATCGACGTCTCCCGCCGCTTTCTCATCATCGGGAGCCTCGTCTCCACCACCGAATTTCTCCAGGTTTCTGAGCTTCTTGAACTCTTCAAAGTCTCCGGGAGAGTTGTAGTTGCAGATCAGTTGACAATCACCAGGAACTGTCTGACCGTCTTGAATAATGACCTGTTCGATCACATATCGAGTCAACTGGCTGTCCGCATAGCATCAACTGTGAGAGAAGGGAGGTGTCAAACAACGTACGATATCACCAGGCACCAGCTCTCGGGCGAGGATAGTCTGCTCTTTACCGTCGCGCACAACCGTCGTCTTCATCGCGATGTCACCTTTTAATGATGCGACAATGTCCGCAGCTTGCTTTTCTTGATAGAAGCCAACAAATGCGTTGAGCAAAAGTATACCCACAATCACACCAAAGTCTATCCAGTCCTCCAAACCGACGGCGAGCAGTGCAGCAAGTTCCATAACTAGGAACACACAAGTCAGCAAACACAGCCTGCGATCACAAAGCCGCAACCCTGATCACATCACGGACACATCACTTACCATAGAGAATCGGGCCCTGGAAGAACGAGAAGAACTTGGCAATCTGGTTCTCCTTCTCAGCAGTAAGCTCGTTCCACCCAAATCGCTTGCGCCGCGTCTCCACATCTGCAGAGCTTATGCCCTTGCGAATATCGGCCGTCAGCCACTCCGGCGGCGGCTTGTTGCTCACGGGGGCCTCATCCTCGTGGGGGTTGCTCTTCCAGAACTTCCACCAGGGGATGTGCTCATGCTCCTCGGCGAGCTCCTCCTCCGGCTGGTGGCCACCGCGGGTGATGTAGCGGTCGAGCAGCTCGTACTCGCCGAGACTCTTCTCGTCTAGCTCCGAGTTGCCGCCGTAGCCATCGCTGCTGCTGTGGGTCCCGGCTTGGGCCTCGACGTCGGGGTCGACACCATGACGAGGGGCAGGTTCGTGGTGGCCGGTGTTGGCCATGGTCGCGTGGAGAAATCAGGAGATGATAGCTCAGGACAGCCACGTTTCACCGCGAATCTCGTCACCGCAATTGTACAAGATCAAGAGGAGTGAGTAGTCAGGCACAGGAAGGAGGAAACGGGAGAGAGGAAATAACAGGAGTATATAGAGCGCCCGAGGCATGTTCACAAGCCTGGGAGTGGGGTGATCGGCGGGAGAACTTTTGATAACTCGTGCAGGCACAGGACCGAATCCGCCTTTCCGGCTGGCCCGGCTCGCTCTTCGGAGAGACACACCATGACAACATAATCCATCCACCTTGTTCGGGATCAGCTGTTTCCCCAACGAAACCTCGGTGCCGTCGAGGCGCGCAGAAGCCCACCGCCCCAGTTGACCATGGAAATAGGGCAAGGTCAGCTTGTTTATTCCCAAAGCGGCCCATTCACTAAACACGGAATGGCGGCAGAACGAGGCTAGACGCTAGCCGCAACGTTGCCGTCCAGCCCGTCCTACCTGGTTTGGTAGCACTGGCATTCCAGAATTCGCGGTCAGCTGTTGAGCGCGAGTCGGCGGATCTTGTTGGAACATGGCGAAAGTACCATAAAAATGAGATACCATAGTAACCACGGGTCAGCCGGGATGGACTGTGGTGAGCTCGGCCAATTCGATGTTCGATGACCACAAGGGTGGAGCCCACGTTACCGTCATCACGCAGAGAATCCAGGCAGAGAATCGCAGATTTTCAGGTTGCCGGGGTCCAAGGGTCCCACGCCACCCTCCTTCTGGACACCAAAACATCGCTTTCTGCAGCCTCAATCACGAGAACAAAGCCAGTTCGAGGCCTTGCATCTCGAAAATCGCGCACACTCGTCACTCTGCCGACAGAATTGGCGCATCTCCGTAAGAATGCGGCATAAACAAGGCTTATGTCACCGCTGACCGGCGTATTCCCGGCGTTCTTGTGTTCTGCGATTCGCAGTGCATCGTCACCATGTAGTCTTTCGGTCCGGACTCGGCGACCCCACAGAGTGGATCGTGGCCAACCGATATATCGGTACAGTATGTCGGTATCTTTGTGCCTTGCATCCCTCGCAGTCCAAGATCGCTAGGCTATTGTATGACGACTGATGACTCCTCTGCATGAGCGCGAGTCTCGCAGCCTGTTCTTGTACCACATCCATGAGACACGAGAGATACAGAGATCCGCCAATTCACTGCACTCATCTTTGGTGATATAGGTTCAAAGAGCGGATGGGCACCACTTCGTTTCGAAGTCACCGTCGCTCGTCTGTGGCACGCGAGAATCCAAGGGTCGTCTTTGTGCGTTGCCAGATGGCACAATCTTTTCCAAGACATGTCGTCACACGCTGATGCTTCCCCACACCATCGCCATCCAACCCGACGGTCCCGATTCGCTGTGGACCGGCCCGCTGAAGCGATCCTCTTGGCGAAAAAGCTTATTCGGCGGAATGCCAAGCAGGGCCTAATTTTCTCGAACACAAGATCGCCGCTGCCTGTGCAACTTCACACTGCATCGGCCTCTGGTTGTTCTTGACCTTCTTCACGAATCATTAAAGGAGCAGGTCGGGCAATGAGGCTTCCATACCTAGGGCTAGGATACTTGTGCAGCTTGCTGTGACGCTCAACAAGTCAACACGATCTGTCGCCCAAGCTGATTCCGGTTAGACGAGACTCGCGCGGTTTGATCGCGTGAGAACCACCAGTACTTGTCCCGGCTACTGCTGTATGCAGGAAAACTGCAAGCAGTCCGGCAGTCCAACCAAAGCTTGAGAGCAGTGTCGACCTACTTCGCCGCCCCACAATCCGCATCGGAGGACAACTCGCCGCTACACGTAGTTGCGCATGCTTGTTGACTTCCGACTTGCGCCGAATGAGGTCGTCTCTGTCGCAACTTCGGACCAATCTTTTTCGAGTGTATGTGCCGACAGGAAATTTATGCCGCGCCCTCATCTTCATCTTAATCCTCCTCCTCCTCCTCCTCGTCGCCATCGTCCTCATCGCCGTCGCCGCCAGCCTGATACGCCTCAAGGTCGTCCAAGCTCTCCTGGAGCCTCTCCAATACGCAATGGCCAATGGCATTGCCCACCGTCCCGCGGAACTTTTCCACCCAAGCGCCGTCATCCTCGTTAGCAAGCTGCTCCAGCTCCTTTTCCGTAAAAGTGCCCATGACCTTCAGAAACTTGGCGTCCCAGTCATAGCAGTCCTTCCGCACGCATCTTCCAATCTCACCGCCCGCATCCAGCATCGTCTCGAATATCAATCGCATAGTCTCCACGGCGCTCTTCTTCGTGGCGTAGTTGGAGTGCTCCTTCGTCTTCGCAACAATAACATCCAACATATCTTCCACTTCCTCCTGAGCGTCCCCCGACGCGTCGAACTGCTTTGAACCGCTGAGGTGGTTGTATTTCTCATTCAGGACGTAGTCTGCTTTCTGCACGTATCTGGAAAAGTTCAACGTCTGGGCGCGCTCGTTGACCTGGTCTTTCGCGAAGTGCTGCTCCATCCACAAAGAGAACTGGCCGGAGGTGTCCAGGGAGACGAAGAGTGCAGCCCGTTCTTGAACTGTCTCGGGCTTCATGGCCCTGATTTTGTCTTGGATGGCGATAATGCGCTCTGGGTCGGAGGCGAGCGCGGGGAAGAGCGCGTCGCTGGTGCTGTTAGCGGTTGTGCGTTGTCGCTTGGCGGACGGCTCGCGTGTCGACATGTTGAGGGCCTTGGCTGGGTTTTTATTCCAAAGGGTCTGGAACAGCGCTTTTGAGCAACAGATTCGGTGCGGAGTCTCTGTTAGTCGAGAGTCGCGAATACAGCCGAGTTCAAGATTGTCACATTGTTGATGCTTGACGCGTCGGCGCGGGCAATTAAAAGTTGTAGGGTTTCATGGACCCTTGCCCCTGTCAAGTAGGGATTAGGGACAGGGACAGGGGTAGTACACTACAAGAATAGGGCTCTAGTCGGCAGCGACTTGTTCGAGAGTCTGACTAAAGATTAAGCAACACAGTTTATAACAGAGGATGAATGCTTTTGCTGAGCATTCCATTCCGTACCTTCCATGCACTACCTCGCACACTCAGCCGGCTCCACTCTCCCCTAGCGCGAATCTTCTTTCCCCATGTAAAAAAGAGAAAGGGCACGGGATCATGGCGGAAGCAATGCACGCGAAGATAGTGCTTCCCCAGTCGACGCCTAGCTTCTCAACATAGGAAGAATGAAGATGGGGAAGGCACCCGCAAACACGGATCTCAGAAAGGTATTGGCTGCCAGAGCGCTGGCGCTGTAGCGGGTGAATGTGTCAACCAGGGAATTCAGCGCAGACTGGAAGATGGTGGTGAACTCGAGGCCAATGAGTGCCACGCCCACGATGGAAGGCCAAGGGCTGATGTGTCTTCAAGAGGTCCCTAAGGAGCGTCAGAGAGGGATAGAAAATTTTCTCAGCAGCATTTAGAATAACTTACATCCAAATAGAAATATGCCTGCAGCGAAAGTAAAACCACCACGAATCATAGATGGCAGCCGAGCCTCTGGAACAGATTTGTAGCCATTCACGATGAACTTCGTCCTCCAACACTTATTACTGTAAATATTGACAACGGATCCCACGATGATGCCGATGAGGAGAGCGATGAAGGGAAGGCTCCCGACCACGGGGCCCCAGCCGCGGACCTCTTGATATGCAATCGTGACGCTCTCAAGATCCGCATATAAGATGCCTGATGTTAGTCAGTCAGTGGAGTCTCGAGGGGCGTAGGATGTTCGCAGGAACTAGGAAGACTAACCATAGACGAAGGATCAGTAGATAGACACCAACAAACAGATAGGAGTGCCGAACATTTGAAAAGGCCGAATCAGATATGTCTGGCACAGCTCCTTTGCTGACAGACTGATAGAGAGACTCATACCATGATGCTACCAATTCCATCCTCGAGGGACCAAGAACAGGTGTTCAAGACACCAAGGCGATACTATCTATTCGCATCCTACACGGACTCGCGCTTCGCGGGACGGATAAGCCTACCCGAGCCCGCTGCGTACTGTACGTAGACTGAAACGGTCAGGGATTCCACATTTTAGCCCTCCACAAGAACGCCTTGAAGCGACGGAGATGACATTCTGTCTTGTCTGCTGTGAGGTAATGAAGATCAGTTGGAAGATTGCCCATGTGTCTGAGGGCAGATCCGCAGATGAGCTGTCCACGAAAGACCGTGGGGTCCTGATAGATGACTTAAAGCAGCCATTACAGGAGAACTATCTGCAACACTGCGACTCTACAAATCCATTCCAGTTGATGATACTCGCCGTGGCCCGACTCATTCTTGCCCGCCTCTTCCTCATCGTACACTGCCCGCGGCGGCGCAAGAATGGCGAAGCCAGCTGCATTGCGACGGGCACACGCAACCAGGTCTTGCTCGCCTCCATCATGGTTCTCGAGCACTCCAGCTTGCTCCTGACAAACCCGATGGACGTGGCACTCCAAGACCCACATTCAATGGCACGCAGTGGCATTTATGCTGAGCGAGATCTGCTCGCGGCCCCCTCGCAGGATTGTAATCGCGCATGGGAATGCATTGCTGTTGTGTGTGACTGCTAGAAGATGAAAAATGAGGGGAAAGGCACCTTGTGGCAGCCTATCAAGCGACTGATGACCAAAGCGCATTATGTGCGGGAACTGCAGAAGACTGAGTCTCGGCGTCACGCTGGAAGTGAGGCAGCGATACGCTTCTCGCCGACCGCAAGTGACGTTGCGGACTAGTTTCTGGGAGGAATTGGGGATCTCATCGAAACGCCGTCCTTCACTACGGCTTCCACGACTACATCTTCCTCTGTGGCAAACCAGTTAGCAGGCTAGTCACAAAGTGTGGCCAACGTCGGTGATCTTGGGTTTGGCGGCGACCCATTCTACGCTGATACACTGGATCCTTACATGGACTTCGTACCTAAAGCTGCACAACCAGGTGGCACGTCTATTGAGATGGACGACCACAGCCAGAACCATCAGTATGATTTGGTTGATCCATATGGCATCGGAGCCTTGTATTTTGGCTAGATACATGCCCAGTCAGTATTCTGCGGTCAAATTGATGGAGGTCGGCCACAGCTCATCGTGAGATGATTCTCCACTCTCTTCTAACTAGCACAAATGATCCTGAATGCCGATCTGTTGACGTGGACAATTTGGGAGCATTCTGTGAATCTGTGAATCACACCACTCGAAAAGCGTCTAACACCATCTTCCACTCATATACTCACGTCTTTCTGCCCGCAGTTCACCCAGGGGCCCTGTGCACCAGTGCCGAAACCACTAAACACACCCAGTCCACTCTGAAAAGAACGGCCCCCTGGATCACGTTGTCCCGCGACCTCGATACATACTCGGATTGATACTAGTAGGGATAGACAGCCACCGCGATCATCCCGTGGTAGACGCATTGCGAATGCTCCTGCACAAATCCGAATGGTTCGACGAGTCCAGTACTGCCAACTTGACCAAGGCGCGCAGGACGCCCTCATCCAACGTGTCCACCATACTCGCAACCGAAATCCGCTCACCCGGCGAACCCGGCTCCGGCTCAGGTCCACCCGGAGCCGACGATCGACCGGCGACTGTTTGCTCCGACATTCTGCTGCCCGCCCCCTCCCCCACCACCACCAGCAGCAGCGACGCTGTTTGCTGCTGTTGTTATCGTCGGCGCCACCATGGTGCTATACCGGCCCGAGAACAGCAGCGAAGCACGCATCACAGCCGGATCCGCACTCGGGGACTCAGCGCACATGCGCAACAGCTGAGCTTCGTCCTCGGCAGTGAGTATGGCCGGCGGCGCCGTGCGTTCTCCGCGGGCACGGCGAGCGCGGTCATTCTCGTCAAGCATGCGCTCGATGGACGCCCAGCTGTTATCGGAGTCTGTGTCGGATATGAGCTCGCCGGTTTCTTCGTCAAATCCGGGGCAGCCCTCGCAGTAGCTCCAGGGCCCGCCGCAGCGATGGCAGGTGGCCTCTTCTTCGTGGCAGCGTCTGGCGCTGCGGTAGCGGGGCATTGTGATGGAGGGGCTGGTGGCTTGGCGAGGATGTTGTGGTAAGTTTTGGTGAGAACTGTAAGGTTTGAGAAGTTGACTTGGTAGATGAAGGTGGTAGAAGTCTCTGTTAAGGTTTGAGGGCCTACATATACGAAGTACTGTACTTACCTAGTAGCTTTGACTCAAAAATCCCCAAAAGCAAGAAGGCCTCCCACATGACAGTCCCCTGGAGTTCGACTGGATTGCCGATTTCAAGAATCTAGAGGAAACCAAGAGACTGGAGGAAATAATCAAAGAATCAGTTGCTGCTTCAACCCTCAAAGAGCTTCGGTTCGAATTCTGCTGGGTGGCTCGCGAAGCTCTAAGTCGCTTGCTTCAACTACCTTGGGCCCTCGAGACCTTCCACACATTCGACGGCATAGTTGGGAACGTTGATATGGATGTGTTGACCGCGCGAGATATCGGACAGGCTCTCCTGCCACAGCGTCACTCACTTCATGAGCTACTCATCCACGGCCTCCACCGACGCACCGACTTACGGATCTGGACACCTTCCCTTGCCTCGACGTACTGACCATTCCTGCCGAGTCCTTCTTTTACACTTACCGTCTGGACACCCTGATGGAAGCGTGAGATGGCCGCCTCAATTCGACAACTGACGATCTTGGCTCACGGGCCAGATTGCCTAAGTTGGAACGAATGGGAAGAGCAATTGTGCAAGCTCGTTTCAAGAAAGGAGACCGATTTTCCGTTCTTGGAGCGCGTGGTGGTCGGTCAGTGGGTTTTCAAGGAAAGGATGCCGTTCGATTTGGATTTTGACTTCAGTGATTTGGACAATGAAGGCAAGAGGGCTGGGGTTGGGATGCGACTTTGATTGCAGCCCATAGGCCAACTATAGGACCTGCGCTCCGCCCATGCTCGGTAGTACGACGCACGCGAGCAAGACCAAGACGGGTAGAGTGCGAAGGCCATTTGCATAAGCAGGTGGGAACATGATTCCCAAGGTCGCGCGCCATTACGCGACCGGCAAAAACGACTGACCATAGGGGCAAGTACGTCGTTAACACCTGCGTAGAAACAAGAGCACTTCGCAACGCCAGATCGTATACAGTTGGAGCAACAGAGAAAATACATACACTCGATACTCGTTCATCCTGCATTGCCCTACAAGGTCCGAACCGCCGCTATGCCCTTCCTATATATACATGCCACACAGTGCCACACCACCCACACCAAACCAGCTCCACACACTATCTCGTCACGACCAATCGCCTCATCATCCTGACTACAAACACTGCGCGTAGTAAGTATTCAGCGTCGAGCAAGTCGCGCTGATACAGCTGCTAGGACCGGTATAACCGCTCCCACCACACTGCCCATAAAGCGTCTGCCCCGCGCCCGCCGCCGCAGTGGTCGTCGGCTTCACACTCGTCGTCGTGCTAGCCTTGGTCGTAGAGCTCACGGCGCCGCCACTCGTCGTTGTGCTCGTCTTTAGCGTGGTACTACCACTCCCCCCCGCAGCCGTCGTCCCTGCCCCCGAGCCGCCGGGCACGACCGCCGAGCTCGTCGCCGTCGCGGTACTCTTCGTCTGAGAGACGGAGCTCGAGAACCCGCTGTACAGCGTCGGGCCGGGCATAGTGTACGCCTCGACGCTGGTGTACAGGTTGTACAAAACCCCGGGGTCTGTCTCCGAGTAGAGCTTCTCGCCCAGTGTACCACTCGGCAGGACAGTGCCCGACCCGCTGACGGCCAAATTGAAGCATTGGGGGTAGTTCTGCGCGCCGTTCGCGTTGCCGGCCGAATGCAGCGCGAGGATCTCGTGGCGCAGGACGTAGTTCCCGGGCTTGAGCGAGGCGGGGATCTGGACCAGCCAGGTGCTGTTGTCGGCGATGAGCACGTCGGTGGCCCAGGTGCCCGGGTTGGCGCCGGACAGGTAGCCGACCTGGTCGATCTTGAACCACTCGAGGGTGGTCTTGTCGACGGTCTCGCAGTTGCCGTTGCACGCGGCGAGGTAGTCGAAGATGGGGCCGTGGTGGCTGTCGGGCCAGGTGATGCCCCACTGGATGGAGATGGAGTCCCCGGCCTTGACGAGGGCGTGGCCGCCGGCGGGCGTCGCGCTCTTGTGGCAGATGATGTCGCCGGTTTGGTAGGCGTCGGGGGACACGAAGCCGTTGTCCGTATTGCCGGCGGTCCAGCCGACTACGACGGGCGGGCTGGCTTGGTAGGGGAAGGAGGTGGGGTCGTAGCCTTGCCAGTACACGCCGTTGATGACCAAGTTGTTGACATGGGAGTGGGCGAGCGCGGTGGTAGCTAGGGCCGTGCCTAGGAGGATCTTGGATATGATAGCCATGTTCGGTGAGATTAAGTGAGACGGTAGTAAGGGTTGATTGTGTGGGCTGATGTGTGTGTGAAGGGTAGAGCTGCGATATACTAGCCCTTCGTCAGCGCTGGCAGCAGTGACTCCAGATGCCTATCTTGTGCAGTTCACGACCAGACTCAGTGGAAGCGTAGGACACCGTGGAGGATGCCGGAAAGGCAATCTTATATACTTGACCAAGTCTCCCTCCATCATGGGGCCATGAATACCCACGCGGCCCCCGGCCCCCAGACTTCACCGTGACGGGAGCGAGCATCCAACCATCGACAGACCAACACATAATACGGCAGACTGTGCCGTCCCAACCTACGAGATGGCACCCTTGCATATAGAAAATCCAAGCCCAATACCTTCAGTTGGACTCTGGAAACCCAACCCCTGGGTCTGTGGCAACCCGCCATCTGGCCGGCCGCCCCTTGGGCCTCAGTTCGTTGAGTCAGCACTGTTTGTCTCAGACGCCATGATCTATTGGAGAATGAAACCACCATCGCTTGCCGATGGCCTGATTCTGGGCCGCGCCATCCAGTCGGTCCGTTGAACGCCGCAATGGGCGACATCGCGAAGTCATATCCTCCAATAATTGTCAAAACGGTCCCTTGCCACGCTACCGGGGACCAGCCATCTGCCAGAACCCGCCCTCCCCCAAAACACAACACTCCAGACCCAAATCCCAAAGCACGGGGAATATGCCCAAAGCTTGACAAGGCAGTGAGTCGCCACAGTCAGAAGCTCATGTCAAGTGACATAGGGCGCACCCAAGTGCCGGAAGTGGCAACTTCGGGGCACATCTCCCGCCGCACTGGGATGCCAAGACCGGGGTGCAGGACTTCTCACCAGAAATAAGTGAAGGTCTGACTGACAAGCGAACGACAGCCTTGTCACGGGAGCTAGTTGAGCAAGCCCTAGACTGGCCTGTCCTTGACACAGCGTGAGCTGAGTTGTTGAGATCTGACCAGGTGAGCGACACGTTTCCCCCACAAAAGCGCGCCGACCTAGCCTCGTGGAGTGACGCGCAGTCGAATCCTCCGAACACGACCACATCGAGTAGGTACGTTCTGGTCACCTGGGGAGGCATCAGAAGCGAGGCTCGGTACCAGGTTCCTGGCGTTGGCTCCACAGGGCTGTTCCAGTGATGTGTAGTCCACGGACCTGCGTCTGGTTGAATTCCCCGGTTCGGGACGACGTCGCACAGAGGGGATGTTTCCTCCGCCAATGGTCCGCTGAGACTAAATTAACTTCACTCCTTGTCGAGGGCCATGTCATGCTGCAACCCGTCTTTTCCAGGTCAGTGATACACCTGCAGAGAGCCTGCTTGGCCATTGACGCCGTGGATCCCAGCCGGATGGACAGCTGAACAGACTGTCAGACCTAGCCCATCCTCGCCATGAGCCGCGCGTATGATCTGGGAACAGAGCCAATAGCTGCCAGGTCTCCCGAGGTTGAACTGACTGATGGCGGCCATGCCTAGCGGTATTTGAAATCACAAACCTTTAAATCGGACATCTTCAAGCTCCAAAGCCATCCGCCCCGACGGCCTATGTGAAGAGCATGTATTTGCACGTGGCCGATCTCATGGTACCAACATATACAAAAGCTGCCGAAGCAGGGATATCATACCATTCCGTCGATTCATGAGTAGAGAGCAAACGTGTACCACGCTAGACCACCAAACTCCAAAATCATCTCTGTCTCCACAAACATCGTAGTGGACTAGACTAGCTTTCTATCCCCCGGTCATCTCGACCATGTCGACGCGGCGGGTTTATGCGCTCGACTATCGTGTGCTGCGAAGCCGACTTTCTCTGCGTTTTCTGCAGGTTTTTGTTGACCTCAAGTC
This sequence comes from Ophiognomonia clavigignenti-juglandacearum, assembly GCA_003671545.1. Taxonomy (NCBI): domain Eukaryota; kingdom Fungi; phylum Ascomycota; class Sordariomycetes; order Diaporthales; family Gnomoniaceae; genus Ophiognomonia; species Ophiognomonia clavigignenti-juglandacearum. The sequence continues at coordinate 71,835 of PYFS01001424.1, read as the reverse complement.
GTTCCTTAGAACTCTCCGTCACCACCACCGCCCACGACAGCCGCGCCCCACAAGCCGACCAAGCCCCACCAGCTGACCTTCCATCCTCTCCAAAGCCCTTCCACGCCCTGCCCTCTGCGGTACACCGTCTCCGCAATCTTCGCCTGGCCCTTTTTAGCGGCAGGTCGTGATGCTCCCAGTGTTGCGGGCGGCAGAGCCTTGGAGCCTTCTTCATTGACAATCGTGTACATAGTCCCGAAAATACCATCGTATTTCCCAGGCGGTACAATCGCCTCGAGCTGTGCCGCCGCTGCCCTATCCTCGCTGCCCCTCCTGCCGCTGCTGCCTCCTTCGGCGGCGCGGAGGTATTCAGGAGAGCTGAGCACGGCGACTTGGCCGCGGCGCAGGACGGTTTCGAGGGGCAGGTTGATAAAGAGGGTCACAGAGGAGGAGAGGAACTTGGCGAGGGAGAAGGTGGTTGGTGATATTTCGCTGTCGATTCTGAATTTGGTGCGGAGGACGAGGGGTGTTGTGATTTTGAGGAGGGGGTGTACGAGTGAGTGGAGGACTGTTGGGAGGACGAGTGGGGACGGGCAGAGATAAGATGGTAGGTTGCGCAGTATTGACAGTGTGCGTTTTGGTCCTCGGGTTGTGGATGTGACAATGGATCTGGACTCGTGTTAGCGCGACTAGATGGAGCTTGTGCATGTTGCCAGGCTTACCTCGTCCGGACGAGATCCAACGGCGAAAGAATGAGTCCCGTCACGACAGCCGCCGCCGCGGCCACACATAATGACGCCCACGGGTACGGAGATGCAAGATCTACGAGACGATCCATATCCGTCTTCAAGCCCAGGTCCGGCACATCAAAGAGCGCACTGAGTAAACTCCTCGACCAATTCTCCAGCAAAGAGTAGAGCACTTTGTAGACAAAACTGACGTTGGTGCCCTTGCACACGCCCCACGCGCCTTCCTTCTGCCATAACTGGCCCATGACCTCTGTGATTGAGTCCGGCCGCCGTATATTCAGCATGTGCGGTGGCAGGTCCGGCCTGCTCGCTGCGGCCTTTGGCGTCGCGGGTGGTGGTGTTGTCGACCGTCGCCTCCGTGTGCGGACCGGGGAGGGCGTGTGTGGAACCGTGGAGGTGAAGTATGACGGCTCGTCGTCGTCAGAGTCCGAGAGTTCGGCGAACCCACCGGTCCTGAAGCTCGACTGCCGCGACGCAACAGGCGATGCGACAACCGCCGGCACGACGGCTCCCATGGCGCCGACGTCGTCCTGACTTCTGACTTGCAAAATCAACTTGGCAGCCTCGAAGGGCTGCGCCAGGAAGACCGAGGTGTACTTCCACATCATCTCGTTGATAACATCTTTGACGTTGCCAACGACGGAGGGCGAGGGTTCGGCGAGGTAGTCTTTGTAGTCGATATCGGAGAACATGTCGCGTGCTTTTGACGCGTACTTTCCCGAGGAGGGGCCATTGGCGGCGGCAGACCGGGAGAAGGCATTGGGGCCGGGGATGTTGGTGGGTTCGAGGGAGGGCTCGCCGATCGAGGGAGGAACGTAGTAGGGTCGGAGGGGGTTGACTCCTTGCCTGTTGGTGCTGTGTGCCATGGCTGGTCTGATCTTGTTTCTCTTGTCGTCGATGATAGTATCAACTACCAGTCATGGTCTCGTGCCTCAATGATGGGCTGATCGGGGCTATTTCCAGCACAGACTCTGCTAGAAAGGTGATGCCAGTCCCTTTCAAATTGTTCGGTGGCCCTTGGCGAAGCTTCTATACCACAGTGCGAAGCTCTGAGTGCAGTTTAAGCGAATTGGCGTCGTCGCATCAAGCAATTTGAGTAGTGAAGAAGCATATGAAATCATCCGAGTCTTTGCTTGTTGATCCTTGTTCTCCAAATTCTAAGCGACAGCGGGGGAGAGAACAATTACATAACCTGATTTCGCCTCACTGGTCAGACTATTTTCCAGCCACCGCCAGGCTCTGATTCAGCTTAATCTGGATGAATACTGAGATAGATTACGTCTCAGTGGACCCTCTTTTCGCTGACGATCCGAAGCCATGGCATTGGATCTCGGTCGTCAAGACCGGGGCCGGGTCGGTCTCGGAGGTGCTATTATTTTATTCACTCTGAACTTGCCCGTCACTATTTTCTTGGTCTGTCTGTCTGACATTGTCTCCTTTTGCGCAGCTGCAGCCAACGTGCGTTCTCCTTGCTCACTTCCGATACCGTCACTACGCGCATTGCATGTCACGCTGCCAGTCTTCGTCACATCTTGCCCAAACGTTGCGCCGCCGAACGCGCATAAAGTCCATCTTCGCGCTCCTCCCTCCTTCTTGCCCCCCTCCCTCTTCGTCACGACACAGCCTGCGATGGCGACGCCCAGAACCCTCATGCGCTCACTCGTAAGGACGCGGATGATGCCCTCACCAAATGTCTCTGGTTTCGCACCTTCATCCAGATCATACAGCGCCGCTGCTTTCTCCATAATACCTCGACCAGGCCGAGCATCTTTCCGGATAGCTCAACCTGCCCCGGCGCCCACCACTCGCTTCTTCTCAACCATACCGGCAAGATGGCATGGCCACATTGATAAGCCTAAGCCAGGCGAGGAGCTCTGGGTGACCTTTATCGATAAGGACGGGCAGGAGATCAAGGTCGCGGTCAACAAGGGCGATAACCTGCTGGATATTGCTCAGGCGCACGATATTGAAATGGAAGGTCCGTAGCTCCCGGGCTTGTCCTTTGCAGAGAGGAGAGTGGAAAAGAGAAGAAGTAAAGAGCCTAACACAAACTCCATCTATCTAGGTGCCTGCGGTGGATCCTGTGCATGCTCAACGTGCCATGTCATCGTACGAGACGAGGAATTTTACGAAAAGATCCCCGAGCCGGACGACGACGAGAACGACATGCTTGACCTGGCGTTCGGCCTGTCCGAGACGAGTCGCCTAGGCTGCCAGATCACCATGACGAAGGAGTTGGACGGGTTGGTGGTCAAGCTGCCGTCTATGACGAGGAATCTGCAAGCGAGCGATTTCAAGTCATGACGGTGAGGCGGTGATGGAACAGCGACTACCCCGAATTGACGAAGTGCATATACTTTGAGGTCAGAGTGCCAGTGCCGGTGTGAGGCGCCGAGGGTCTGCCTATCGTCCAGCGGTGCGCGGCTCAATATGTGCCAATGCAAATAATTTGGCAGCACTTGAGGGACAGTTGTGGGCTGTATCCGGGGATAATCTCGGTATGAAGCGGGGCTAATCACGGACAAAAGTGTACAAATATGCCATGTTGCCAGACTAGAAGACGTAACATGGAGGAGACATATAGCTCCTAATTGAGACCCTACTCAAGAACGCCTATTGAATGCTGTGCCACTATTCACGGGCGTTTAGCCATCTTGCCCCCATTTCATGTCTTCCACGGCGGTGAACACTTTCTGTGCCGGGTAGAGGGTATGGTAGACACCGAACGAAACCTCTGAAATGTTCCGAACGTCCAGGTCAAGGCCAGTCTGAAGTTTGGATCATGCGGACAGCTTTAACCACCGTGAACATGCAAGCCGCCCAAATGATGGCTACCCCTCAAGCCTCCTCCATCGGGCCCTTCTTCAACCCACCACCACCACTAGCAATCAAATCCAAGAACCCCTTCTTACTCATCTCCGTCACCTTCTCCTTCTTCCGATCCACGCCAATAACCCCCTCCTTTCGTACCCCACGCTCCGCCTCCGCCGCCTTGACCTGCGCCGTGCGAAACGCATTGAACAGCTGCACCACACCTCTCTGCGCCGTCTTCCGTAGCCTCCGCTCCGTCGCCAGCGTCCGGCCCACCGACTCCCCCCCGCCGCCGCCGCCGCCGCCCTCCATAATCTCCCCCGTCACCGGGTGCACGTTCCCGCCAAACTCGGCGTTCGTCGCCACCAGCACGTCGCGCACGCGGCCCTTCTCCATCGCCGCGCGTTTCGCGTTGCGCAGCTGCTTGCGCGCCTTCGTCTCCAGCGCCGAGTCGACCGCCTGGCGGCTAGCCTCGTGCGCCGCCGCGCTGCGCGCGAGGACGGGGTCGGCGCGGCGGGCGGTCGAGAGCTTCGTGGACAGGATCTTGGAGAGCGACGTCGCGAACGCCGCGGGGTCGTTGCGCTTGGCGCGGAGCTTGGACCGGTTCGCGCCCGTGCCGCCGCCGGTGGTGCTGCTGTGCTCGTCGTCGTCGTCGTTGTCTGAGGCGGAGAGGTCGGAGTATTCGTCGTTGTCGTCTTCGGAGTCGGAGGGCGGGGCGTCGTGCGCCAGGTCGCTTTGCGGGGCGTCGCGGGCTATTGAGGGTTGGGCTTTGGTTTTGGTGCTCTTGCGGGAGGGTGGTGCTGCTGCGGCGCTGTTGTCTGAGTCTGAGCCTGAGTCGGAGGCACCGCCATCGTCGACGCGTGCATTGTGGATGTCGTCTGAGTCTGAGTCGAGGAGGTTGACGGCAGCGAATTCATCGCCTGAGGCGTCGGCGTCACTGTTGCTGTGGTATGCGTCGAGGGCTTGCTTACGCTGCTTCTTCGTCGGGCGGATGGGTTTGGCTTTCGGGGCGTCGTCGCGCGAGCGCTTTTTGAGATGTGGACCGGCCATTGTGGATGAGGCTTGCAACGGTGGTGGGTCTGTTAGTTGGTATGTTTGGAATGGCTTTGGTGAGGGCGGTCGTGATTGCGGTAGTGTTGATGGAATTGAGAGTACCCAGCTGGGTGCACTCATTCTGCCGTGGAATATTTTTGGCGGTGAGGACCTGAGTCGACAAGGATCAGGCTTGCATAGCTTACCCCTGTAGGCGCAGGGGTTGGGCATGGATGCTTGGATTGGACATGGGTTCGACGACAAGGACGCACAAAAGTCAAAACGCTTGCTTTCAATTCTGTTTCTAAACTCTCTTTGTGTGTCCCGTGCACTTTCGTTCAAAGAAACGTGCACAAGAGCTGCAGACTTGACGAGAGTTTGGGTTCAAAAGAAAAGTGAAATTGCTTACCAAGGCAGTCAAGTATTCATTTGCTCTGAGGTGGGAAACAACAGGTCACAGAAGATATGATGGGCTGGATCAAATGTTTGGAAAAATGCAAATAAATATATTCAGTCCCAAATGAAAAGCAGGTCTACATGCAGTATGTGCCAGCACATCCAACCATTAAATAGCGCAGGTTGGTAATTAGTGAATTACAAAAGACCTTCAAGGCCCGATGGGAAAGCCAGGGAAGTCCTCCTTATTCCAATTCATCATCTTCGGCGGGAGCTCGCCTCCACGGCGCGCAATGCGTCTCGCATTACCCGGTGCCTTCTTACGGAGAGGGAACTGAATATGCGGCAGCCGCGAGACCACCTGCGTCATGTTAGGCTCCTGCCTCCTCTCACCAACCTCGATCTGGCTGCCCTGCGCCCACAGCGCATTGCGCGAGTCGTACGTCAGCTTCGCCACCGCGTCCGCGTAGATGCCCGTCACCCACTGCGTGGTGTCGAGCACCAGGCTCCTCTGCCAGAACCCGCCTGACGACATGTGCCACGGCTCGTGGGCAACGGGCGGCACGTCGACGCCGCCGGCGCCCGCGGCACCGGGTAGCACGGGGGCCGCTCCGCCTGCTGCAGGACCCCATGCGAAGACCATCGCCTGCAGGGTGGGGAGGATGGGCATGCGGCCGGTGCGCCGGCGGTCGATGAAGTTGACGTCGTTGCGGCACTGGCGGACGAGCTCGTGGTCATTGGGGAGGCGCCACTGGGGGTCGTCAGCGGGACGGGCATAGACGGCCGAGGTGACGGCGTCTTGTGTGGGGGGAATGTCGTCAAGGGAGGTGGGCATGGAGACCGCTCCCCCGAGAAAAGGGTAGCGACGAGAACCGTAGCGGTGGTCGTCGCCTGTGTTGCCTGTCATGAAGCTGCGCCTCAGGGGGTCTGTGGAGTTGATGTCAAACGGTCTATTAAACTTCACTGTGTCAAACTCTGCCCAGTCCTCGTTAGTCACGAAAAATAGCTGTCCGTCACCGTTACTACTCAGTTGGTTGTTCACTGCAAGACCGTGAGCGCGCTTGCCAAAGACATGATACTCATAGGGAAGCCTCCAGCCTGACTTGGGGGCGGGGTTAATGTTAGCGACGACAGCGTCGGGGATCTTGAGGCCCTTCTTGCCGACAAACACGATTACCTCCATCCTGAAGAAGTCAGCAATCAACTGGAAAATGCCAGGGAAAGCGGGCCACTTAGGTCTGCCCCCGTAGGGCTTGTTAACACACAAGCATCGCAGGATGGACAACTCGCCCCAATACTTCATGAGCTCCAGCTCACCATCAATGGCCGTGTATGTCTTCTCCCGCTGCTGCAGCCAGGTGTAAGCACGGTGGCGCGGGTGCCCCGGGTTGTAGAGGGCTTCAACGAAATAGTTGTACAGCCACGCCTTCTCGCGGCGACCACCGCGCAGGCCCAGGTAGTTGTTGTCGACGCCGGAGCCGGACCCGTTGACCTGGTACGACAGGGCGTGCCACAGGGAGTTGTCGAAGTGCTTGAATGTGGGGATGACAGTACCGTAGTGCGTCGCGCCCAGGTCGTCCTGCACGGCAAACTCGGTGTGGCGGTTGGCGTGCTCCCACTCGGCCATGCGGATTTGCTCGCGGTTCCAGTGCGCCTCCTTCTGCGTCGGCAGCATAGCGTATGGGTGGTTCGCCTTCTGGCGCAGGTACCAGCGGCGCTGGTTCGCGCGGCGCACGATGTCGGGCTTGGCCGCGCTGCGGTAGTAGGCCGTGAGGTCGTTGGCCGGGGTGATGAGGGTGCCCTCGGCGTGGAAGGGGAGGGGGTAGTAGGGCGGCGCGATGGTGCGATTCATCCACTGCTCCCAGGTGATGCCGTCGGGGATGATGAGGTCGCGGGGGCCGGGGAAGGGATCGTTGGCGAACTGGTCCCATGGGACGGTGTCGATGTCGTTGCCGTTGGTGCGCTTGTGCCCGGAGAGCGTCTCGATGGCGTCGAGGATGATACGGTATCGGCGGCGGCGGTTCTTGTCGTTGTTGACGCCGGTGATGACTTTGATGAATTGCAGGTGCGCGATCAGGCATTGGCACCAATCTTCGTACTCTTCCCGCGTCGGCACAGTGTGTCCCTTGGTGGGTTGATATTGGTCAAGTCCGAGGATGAACCACTGATAGATGGTTAGCTTCGATGCGAAAAGTCTGTGATGGGTATAGTTGATACTTACTGCTACAGAACAGTCGCCAAAGGCAAATTCAATGCCACTTCTGTTGTCGTAGCCTAGGGCTAGAAAGTGTTGGTAATAATCATCTTGCCTGAGAATGATGGGAACAGGCAGGTTCTCCGCGAAATCGTGGCCAGGCATGCCTTGAGGCACAGCCTGTCGAGGCCGTCCAAACGGCAGAGGAATCTGTACAGCTGCCATTGCAATGGTTACAATTAAGAGAAATCGAAAAAGAATTTAGTGGTGCGATTGCGTGTCGGATTGTGGTTTTGGTGTGTGGAAAATCAATTTCCGCTTATGGACCTCGGGATGCTGGCCAGAGAGCTTGCTCTTGGATTGCTGGATAGTGGTATCAGTATTAGAACAAGTTTTTGAATTATAGATTGTTAGAATGATGACATTTTGTTTGTCACTGCAGCATGACAGTCCTGTATTATAGGCTCTCACTGTGTCAGCATCAAAGCACATTGTTTTCTCTTTGTTGAGCCAATGCCTAAACATTGATGATAATGCCCATTATCCGAAACTGCTTTGCTAACACGCCCTAGCCTTTAAAGGCAGATATTCCTGTTTGTGGTGGGATTTGGTGACAGCAAACCACACAGCCTTTATTAGCTGGTGTCCTTTCTTGCTCAGTCACTGGGTACCTAGATGTATATCTTCCAAGGTTCTCTTCCATCACCAGCCACAATGGCCTTGTTGGAATGCCGGAATTAGAAGCAAGCCACCCACGAGGCATTCAATGATTCATCATCAACAAGTGCTTGTATTGAGTTCTGATATCCTGCTTCATTGGTGCCTGCTCCACCATGCCAGACTCTGTACACTAGATAGCATCTTACTCAAGTGGATATGCTCTTGCTGCAACCCAGCAGATGCTGTTCTCTCCAAGATTCCGACATTCCCAACCTCATACCGTTGCCCTTTGAGTTGTCGTTTTCTTTGTCTCGTAGAAATCATCCAACAAATCTTCCCCGCATCTGCTCAAGCAGCCCTCGCAATCTGATTGAGCTGCTTCTCTGTCACATTGGCATATGGCAGAAACCCTCCCCGTGGCATCAGAGGGTCTTCTGCAAACTCCTCATCACTGTAATAATCATCGTCGAAAAAGTCGTCATCGCTGGATGGAGGGTCCAAGCCAAACTCTGGCACAACTGGCGCACCCCAATTTCCCTGCATACCCTTGTCTGCCACCTCTTTGTCCCACCACCTCTGGCCTTTGTTGTCAAACTTGGGGTTTGGCACTGAGTTCTTAAGTCGGAGCATGGTGCGGAATGCGTCGTAGGCAAGAAGTCGACTCTGACGTGGGGCTTGAGGGTTGACAGCCACTTCAGAGAATTTGACCATCCAACTCTGCCACCACTCCATGTCACACCCAGTAAAGGGAGCGTTGTCTTGACAGATATACCACCACATGTATTCTCCGCAGTGCTGGATCCAGGAAGCGGCCCATGGCAGTCTGTTACCCGGTCCAAGGAAGGGTGTTCCGGAAAGTGACATATGAGCATGCCAAAGGAAGGGAGGCAGGAGGCCAGTGCTGTAAAGTCGTGCTTGGAAGGCCATGCAGTTGTGTTGAAGCTGAAAGTTTGTGTATGGGGAGGTTTCCAGAATTCTGTGGGCGAAAAACACATCTAGAAAAGGTCAGCAGCTGCCTTTACTGCACCATACCTAGGTAAGTAGGCAGCATCGGCGCAGCAGGTGCAAGCTGCTCTTAGGGAAACTCACTTTCTATGAACGGCCTTATATGTAGAATGTACCCTGGCATGGTATCCCAGAATCGCACGAGGTCCTTGTGAGGTTGTCAGTGATTGAGTATAGACAGAAGTTAGGGTTGAGTCTGATAAGACTCACAGTATCTGTTCTAATAAGAACGACCGGGCGCTTAGACAGAGCAATGACGAGATCCACCAGCCGGTCCTGTCTGGGGTCATTGTGTGGGATCTGCATAGCGATCATGTTGAGGATCTCCTAGATCTTCATGGCAAAATCGCATGATGAGCTCCCAAAACCCGTTGTGAAGCCCTGGAGATACTTCCTGGCAGGTAACATGGTGTCCAGAATCTCAGCTGCTGAATCCGCCGTCATCACATTGCAGTTCAGGTACATGATGACGGTGTCGCGGATCTCATTCCAGAAGAAACGGAAGACGGGCTGAGGGGGGAAGAAGAAGCCGGGGTTGAGTCGGTTGTTGCGCTTGAAGTCGCGCTGGCTACGGCGAAGACGGTGCATGAGGAAGATGTCTGCGAAAAACGCGGTGATCCAGACGGAGGTAGCCATGGTACTGAGGAAGACAGCTGCGCCCAGGAACTGCAGCAAATTGATGATGACGCCAGCGATGAAGAGGGCCATGCCATCCGCCGACTGGATGGCAAGGTAAGAAGACATGGTGATGGGACTGGCTGTAATTGCCAAAGAGGGATGAGTAGGTGGAAGTTGGCAGTCAGCTCTGCAGCGGAAATTGTTTCGAGGTGAGGAAAAGTTGAGGCGGGGTAGTCTTGGGAAAATCGGGAGGTGAACAAGGGGTCGTCACTACAAGGCTCGTGAAGTTCCAGCTGACCAATTGACTTACACCGCTTTGCTGGGATGACCCTGGTCGAGGACCCCTGCCACTCAGCCTTGTCCAGGTTGCATCTGAGATTGTGCTCTGGCCCAACTATAAAGCACTGCTATCAATCACACTGTTTTCAGCTTCAAAACACTTCATCACATTCTCCAGAAAGTCATGTTGTGTTTCGGTCACCAAAAACTCGCTCAATGTGTGTTCCGAGATTGGCACATACTGTGCGCATCATGTCCCCACGTTGCGAAGCGCACGCACCGCTTAGCAGTATATCTGGTGATTACATAGAACAGTGAGCGTGTTGCTTTCAAACACCGAGCAACCATCCCAGCAGCGCATCATGAAACCGTACCGGTTCCTCAATCTGCGGCGCGTGTCCCAGGTCTGCAAACTGCACCAGCGAGGCGTTGGGGATCAAGGATGCGGCCCTGGGCCCAATCACACTATAATTGCCAATGACAGCCTGAACCGCCGGAGGAGCCCATGCCTTTCCAATGGCAGTATTGTCCTTGTCGCCAATGATCAGCAACGTCCGAGGCTCGATCAAGCCAAACTCGTAAAACACTGGCTGAGTGTAGATCATATCCGTGGTCTGCGCCTGGTTGTATGTAAACTCCGCGCGCTTGCTGCCATAGTAGATATTGGCGAGCATCGTCACCCACACATCGTACTCGGGCTTCCATCTATTGACGTAGTATGTGACGAGCTCGTACGCTTTGATAGATGCCGCGGTCGTGGCATTCTCCGTCGCCCAGCTGACATCGATGCTTTGGTACGGGACGCCGAGGGTCTTCCAGTCCTCAAAACCGAGGGGATTAACCATGACAAGCGCAGTGGTGTTGCTCGGGTACATGAGGGCGTAGCGAGCTGCTAACATCCCGCCTGTGCTGTGTCCGATGATAGTTGCATTGTAGATGCCAAGTTGTTTGAGCAGGCTGTTTGTGTTCAAGGCGAGCTGCTGGAAGGTGAACTGGGCAAGTATTTCAGTCAGCATGCTGTGCCCAAGAGGACGCCTGGAGTTGACTCACCTGGTACCCAACTGGCTTCGTCGATTTACACCATCCAACCTGATCGGTCGCGATCACACGGTATCCCGCATTCGTAAGCTGTATTATTGTCTCGATCCAGGTGGGACCACAGAAATTCTTCCCATGAAGAAGCACAGCCACTCTGTCAGTGGAAGTAGTAGTGCTGTTAGAAGCGGGAGGGACATCCATGAAGGCCATTTCCAGGTCCAATTTTTGCGATGTAAACTTGTAAACCTGGATAGGATACGGATAAGTGAAGTTGGAGCCATTCAGATCATCTGGTTGTGGGCTGCTGTCGATATACGCGGCGACTCCTCCTGTCGCCCAGAATGCCATCAACAGGCCCAGGCCGAGGACCACGGCACGGAACAGTTGTTGCATATTGTCAAACAAGTGACGAGGCGGATCTGTCAAGCAGAACGACCTTCCCAAGAAAGGAGAAGAGAAGAAAGGTCATCCACATCGGAGGCCCGACTTAAAAGAATTTGGTGCGCTCGTTGGAGTAAAGGAGGGGTAATGATGCTGACCGTGGCGGACTGCTACGGTATGCCACACCCCTCAACGCCAAGAATCTGGGGGGCCAGATGGGCGGCACTGTGTAAGTACCCCAGGCGCAGGGCAATATGGGTCCCAGCAATGTATTTGCAATTCCAAGGTTGGGCTGGTGAGTTCATGATTACCCGAGGGCTCCTTCACTTGTTGCGCAACCTATCGTTGCAGCTGATTGGCCGTCTCTCCTGCTTCGAAAATGAATAGTATGCGGAATTTTATGCTTCTGAACATGCCTTATTACAGGCTAGTATCACAGGGACGGCTCAATTATCCAACAGGTCGCTCGAAGTCAACGTAGATCCTTCATTTTATACCCGAGATTTTCAAGGCAACGTAATAGCACTGTTCTTACCTACGGAATCGATGTGGTGAATATGGTTATTGACTACCTAGGTATGAGTATAGTTGGTAATTACGATCGACCCGCCTAGCTTCCGGCATTATATTTATTAATATTTCAGAAAATCAAAGCTTTTGAAAAATCTCGGAAACCCGATTCGAAGAATTCGAAAACTAAATTCCAAAGCCTAATTCGAAAGCTTAATTCGAAAGGCTGTTTCGAAAGTCTAATTTGAAAACTTAATTCGAAAGCAAAATTTAGAAATATGATTCAAAGATTTCAGTACTTAGAAATCTAGCTTCAAAGAAAATAGATAAATTTCAAAATAAAATAATTAGCTATATTATTAAATATAGAATTATGAAAATAATAAAGTAAAATAAAATAAATAAAATCGAAAATGAAAAATTAAGTTAGTATTATTATATTAAAATTTCAAGCGTCTTTAATATTATTACTATGGAAAATAAAAATAAAGCAAAATTAACCTCGATATATCTTCATTATTTCCTATATTTATTTGTTCATTATATTAAAATATAAAGTTCTAATAATTAAATATAATAGCCACTTCCTATAATTTCTGCATTAAAGCTTCTTATCAGCGCTATTGCTTCGTCTTAGGTAGAGGCTGAGTACCTAGGGGGCGCGTTTAACGTAATTATACTTAAGATTTTCGATGCTTTGTGTGAGCGCAGCGGCACGCCTACAAGCCCCAGCCCCGCTGGGCTTACGGCGGTGCCCTGCTGATCCCGAGCCTCAGCGAGGGCGGGCACTGCACATCGGGCTGAAGCAACCTGGACGTCGGAAATTACCTTTGGCAGACGATAGGGTGGGTACCGCGTTAGTTTTGTCCAGACGGCTGGTTTCCTAACGTGCGAGGCTTTGTTCAAAGGCTCGGTGAATGCGTACCCAAGGGTTTCGAGGCGGCTAGAAAGGGGCGGCGTTGTGGCATCGCGGTGCTTTTCTCTGAATTACACATGCTCGAGACGTTGAGTATTGTAAATTCAATAGCTTGTATCAATGTTATTATACTAGAGAACACGAGACAACGACGTTCTGACCTTCCAAGGTTGCCAGCACCGGCGAATGCAGACCGCCTGCATGTCTAGGTTAGCCTCTTTGATTTATTCCGCTCATTCCCGCCCGTCTGCTCGTGCAGATTCCGCAGCTCTTCCGCAGCCCTTGTCCACCGCTTCATCGGGCTACACGCTGCTTCCTCTAATGATATACCTAGGTAGAGTCAGGGTGCCAAGGTTGATGATCTATCTCTCGTGGGCAACATGGCCCTGGATACCAAGTCGGCATGTACTTCTACAGGTAGACAATCGGCAGAGTCACCAAGATGGCCCTGTAGGTCTGCCTACAGAAATATTAAGGATGGCAACATCGTGGTTCAACGGGGTCGTTCTTAATTCAAGGTTGCTCACACGGCAAAGGCAACGACTGCGAGGAGAATTCTGCAAGCCCCTAATTTTCTCTGGACATTTTGCAACGAGACCTACTGGGATGTTTTCATCAGCAGGACTGCATAGTCCAGTTGCGTTGATCGGAAAAGGGCTTTCAGTCACGATGTTTCAGTTGCATCGTCACTTCGAGTGGACAGTCGTCATTGAAAGCGGAATTACATTAGGTATGGTTTCCTTCGTGACTCATTATCTCAAGCTACGTACATCTCACACCACAGAATGCTCTCCATTTAGCATACTTGGCAAGCTCCCTCAGGGCAGTACCCGTGGGTGCAGTCATAGCTGCAGAGTCCGGCATAGCTATCATCCAGGCCATCAGCAGGGCAACCATCGGTGGTGCCGTTGTAAGCAGGCACATCCGTCACTGTTCCATAGCGACTGCAAGTGCAGACGCCCTCGGGGCAGTATCCGTACTGGCAGCTGAAGACACACAGACCCAGGTAGTTGTCGCTGATACCATCCGCCACGGTGCCCTCGACACAGGTGTCCGAAGTAGAGCTGTTAGCGGCCGGGAGACCACTCATGCTGACGACCCAGGCACCGGCGTCGTCGCTGAAGAGGTCAAAGTAGTTGGTGTGGTACACATCGGTGTCGTATGTGCGAGTGCCGTCGCCCCACGCGCAGACTTCGTCCAGGTCCTGGCAGTAGCTGCGCAGCACGTCGGAGAACGCGTCGAGGTTGGCCTGGGACTCGGCGGTGCGGGTCATCTCGCCGGTGTAGATGGAGCCGGACTCGACGTTGTAGGACTTGTTGGCCACGTGCGTCGGGTCGCCGAAGAGGACGACCGCGGAGATGGCTGAGCCCGGCAGGGCGGTGGGCACGAGGCCGCTGTCGGCGAGAATGTTGACCACGGTGTTGGCGCCCTCGCTGTAGCCGCTCATGACGAGGATGGAGTCGGGGCAAGCCTCGTTGTACGCGGTGACCTGGCTCGTGCCGCTGACGCGACCAGCCTCGACTGAGGTGGTGTAGTCGACGGGGTTGGAGGCGTCGTAGATGATGTCCTCGTAGTCGCAGGTGGCGGTCACGGAGCCACAGACCACGTCGATGAGTTTCTGGTTTCGTCCGGGATATTCCTCATTCCAGCCGCGGCCAATGAACATGTGGAGGTCCGTACAACTGCCTGAGCCAGTGGACTGACGCTTAGGCGTTACATTAGGAGTTGCGGGCAAGGCAATTGCGCTGGCCAGGGAGGCGAGCTGCAGGAAGTTTGTGAAGACCTTGGGAGACATGATGAGAATTAAGATTATTATAAGAGGTTGATGTTTGGATAGTGCGGGTAAAGACTATATTATGTGGTCGATGAGAACAGCGGAAGATTATATATCGTAACGAGTGACTGTAGTGGGTGGGTAAGTGAGGTGACGAGAATCACATGAAGCAGGAGAGAACAGAAGGGCTTCTACCATGAGAGACTTCGGTCTAAAGATTATATACCTAGGTAGCTGACTGGCCTCGATCACACATGAGCAGCGACCTTCGGGTAAGCAGCGTAATCCGCTCGGTTCTGACTATCAATACTGTTGTGAATCACACTGACCACTCTCCGCATTGATATGCGGAATTGTGGATTGTGCGCGGAGACAAGTTGCCTATCTGGAAACGTTGTCGATATTATTCTCCGATCGAATTTCAGGTGCAGCCCCACAATGTGGGCGGTCCCACAAAAGGTAGACGCAAGCACTCGCAAGGCTCTTGGTGATCAAGCACTCGCAAGGCTCTTGGTGATCTTCTGGGCAGTCGATCACTGGAACTTGGCCTAGTAAACCCGGTGATTTCGCAAGGCTGGTCTTCAGAAGATTTATGATTCGCCTACCCACGAGAACGAGTCTTGAATACCACTCCCTCGCAGTGTGTACTCTGCATTGTCACTCTCCACTTTGCTCACCGCGAAACCCCGTGGGGTGACCCATGCAACCAGGTTTTGCGTTCCACCTCTGGCTGTCGTTGGTGGTCGTCCCAATCCCACTTGTAAGTTATACGAGCTTACATGCGGCGTAAAAGGGCCGACAATACTTTGGGAGAGGCGAGGCTGCAGTGGAATGACATCTGACAGTCACGGTCTCGCGAACTCCACCTACCTGGCTTGACCTGCCGGCCTGTAAGCGAAGGCAACAGCACCTGTGCACGGTGGAATTAAAGGTGGCCATGGGTCGGAAAAGCATCTTGCAAAAGCAGAGGCAGACCTCAGACAGCCGAGCACCATCGGACGAGAGGCCGGACTTCCTTCTTGAAGATGGTGAAGAGACTGTGCAATAAGCATCACACTTCAGAATCTGATCAGCACAGTCGTCTGGTCTGCCGCCAGCTTATTGTGCCGCTGTTAGGCGTGTCGCTGCATCTACTACGGACGCCCATTCCTCATTTTCCGAAATTTTCGTTTTTTAGGAATTTCCAAGCTTTTCAAACGATGATTTTGATACACCTACCCTAGCGTGTATATAGACCTTACTCTTCGTCTTCAAATAGCTTATACAAAAGCCCCTCCAAAAAGCCTTCCAGCCATCCAATAAAGCTGCATCCGGGCTTAAAATGCTCGCAATTGAATAGCGATAATTATTCGAAATTGAATTAATTCATTTTATTGGAACGTTGTTGAGAATGGTGACTTAGAAACTTAACGTGTTGAAACTGAAGTTTTCGAGTTTCGTACGAGTCACGTTGGGTAAGCGGGACAAGGATATCCTGGTAATCTTATCTCAATGACTTAATTCTAAACAGAGATAACTAGGGTTGCCCGCAAAGAAAGTTCTAAATCTGAGATAATTGATTGGCGTGACTCGTACGGAACTCAAAAACTTCAACATCAACATTTTGAGCTTTTGAGTCACTATTCTCAACAACGCTCTAATAAAATGAATTAATTCAATTTCGAATAATTATCGTTATTCACTTGCGAGCATTTTAAGCCCGGATGCAGCTTTATTGGATAGCTGGAAGGCGTTTTAGAGCGGCTTTTGTAAAAAGCATACGGATGACGGGTATAGAACCACGCCCCTCACAAGTGGCTCAAAGTTGTGGAAATGCCTAAAAACCGAAAATTTCGGAAAATGAGGAATGGGCGTCCGTAATCTACGCAACAGGCATTTTCGTGATGGACCCACAACCAACAAGAAATCTGTGCAAAAGACGCATGCGACCGCATAACGTCGGCATGACTTCAAAGGTACACTTCTAGAGTTGCATCTCTTCTATTTCCCCTGCAAGGACATGTCTCCGACCCGTCTGCACAGTGACAAGATTTTGGCGGGGAGGGAATCCGTAAACCACATTCATCGTTTGGTATAGGTATATTGCAAGCCATTTCCACCTTGCCCAAGCTCCCACTATTGTCACTTATAGCACCACATACATTAGCAAGCCATCATTCCAGGCCACAGTTCTTTTTCGGATCGTTGTCGGGTTGGTCTGGACGGCGCTGTTCGTGAATAGCGGGATTGACTTCGGTGAAAATCACTGCCGGGTGCAGGTGCTGGTGAGCACGTACCAGGCTGTGGAGCTGGAGGTAGACGTCTGCGCAACTTAGAGCAGTGTCTTGAAGAAGGCTTTCCGATTGCCTCTAGGAACTCTTCGTCAGCCTATAGCTCCGGCCACAAGCCGTTTTGAGGTATGGGGCCATGTGAAGGCTATAAATGCCGGAGCAGCCAGAGTCAGAAGCTTGGGCAGAGGAAGAAGCAGAAGAAAGGAGCACATACCAACCCGCTGCTGAGAATCTTCAGACAGTGAACAAAGCGAGATCTAGTAACTCAGTGAAGAAAATGGATGTGCAAGTCTCTGTGGTAACCCCAGTGATCACTGATGCCTGTAACCCAGGTTACTTCATTGGGATGTGAGTTCATATGAACTTGCAGCCTGCCACTTGGTGACTTGAGTGCAGACTGAATCACAACCTACTTGCCTGATTCTTTTGTCCCTCAGGTACGGATTCTTTGAACATTGTCCGCACCAGTAATTAGTCAACATGGCCTCGCGGGCAGTTGTGACTGTTCCCACTCAGCCCGACCAGCCAGCGAGCTACTTCCCAACAGCTCTGGCTTATCTGCGCGCCATCGTCCCCGGAAACTTACCTCGCACGATCGAGGACTGCCTGAAGAACGACGCTGAGCTGCGCCACTTCATCCCCTCAGCGCTGCTGGACGCCCGTCCCCTCCGCGCGCTCGCGTTCAGCCCGGGCATCACGCCCAACAGCTTCCTCGGCTTCGGCACTTACAAGCCCTTTGCCAACATCGGCGCCTTGCTGGTGTATGTCACGGGTGTCGGGCAGCCCGGTACCTGCGGAAGTACCAAGAAGTTCGCCGGCTGTGTCGTTCCTGATGGGAACCTATCGTATGCCGACCGTTGGCCGCTGAAGAACCGCAAAGGGAGCACCAGGGAGGCTGATATCAAGTGTAAGCTTTCGCAACCAGGGGCGTGGGAAGTAGATAAGCTGACCCGTCACCGGTCAAACTGCAGGGACGGCGTGTGCCAACCACCACTACGACGGCGAGTGGAGCAGGTGTCCCAGGCGAGTGAAGGATGGCCAAGCAAGCGGTGTTCAGATCGCAGATGCCACGAATGCAGACACACAGAACGCTCTTACTGCACAGAACCCCTTGGACCTTCGTGCGTTGGCCTCCGGGGTCCGTTTCTTAGCTACGGCCTCCAGTTTCCAGACGCGAAGACATCTCCAGTATTCGCCCCAGGGCTACGTGAGCCAGGATGCTGCCTTTGATCACACGTCTCAGCGTCC
Source organism: Ophiognomonia clavigignenti-juglandacearum (assembly GCA_003671545.1). Classification (NCBI taxonomy): domain Eukaryota; kingdom Fungi; phylum Ascomycota; class Sordariomycetes; order Diaporthales; family Gnomoniaceae; genus Ophiognomonia; species Ophiognomonia clavigignenti-juglandacearum. The sequence goes on along the minus strand of PYFS01001424.1, from coordinate 53,975 downwards.
GGAGTCTGGTATCCAGCTACTGCCATATCAGCGCGGCACACCGCATTACCCGGATGCGAGCCAGGGCAATGGCCAGAGCTCTGGAGGTCATATTCTTCAGCACGGGCCGGGCCAGCATTCGCCGGGCATTCCTTTCGAGCAGCCAACCCGAGATCCCCAGCAGCTTGTCGCTTCTGAAAACGAGGTAGACGATCCAGGAGTTCATGCTAATAATGGCCAAGTTGCCTGCGGGGAGCATGAATATTTTGCACAGGCTGGTATTTACCAGCCTGGTCTGCAATATTCTCCATTTCGCAGTCTTGCCGAGCAGCACAGCTTTTCTGAATTCTTCGGTGTACACGGAGCCTCAGACTACGCGTATGAACTTGTCCCTCAGCATGTCGAAAGGCAACTCGCCATGCACCAGAGTGCCCTTGTTCAGGACCTTTCCACTCGGGAAGCCCTGCATCAGCAAGGACTTGCTGAGCAGGCCGGGACAACCGAGGTCGGCTTCACTCCATGTGGGGTGCCTCAAATGCCCTATAGTCTTGCGGGAACCGTGGCACGACATTGCCCGGACATCGACGAAGATAACCCTCGCCAGCACAATTCCATGTAAGAACCTGAGAATGGGAGTAGGAGCGAGACCATGGATGTGGATGACGGTGCCGAGGCTGGGGTCGAGATCGAGGCTGGCAGCCTCTTTGGCGACCCGGAGTCACCGGCTAAAAGGGACCAGTGCCGTTGAGCTGGTGTCATGTTGACGGCTGATGAGCGAGTGATGGACAGGACCTTCGGGACCTTCGCTCAATGAATAGGACACTGACCTGGACGTGCGCAACCCAACACGATGACGAGAGACGCTGGCCTGGCCTAGCAGATATCTTGATCTTCAATTCCATTAGTCAGGGTTGCAGATGAAGTATTCTTGGTTCTGGATGGACGTGTTGGACGGCGATGATTTACGTGCGTACTTAGTAGACAGCGCTCCTGTTGAGTGCACTCGCACCAACAGCAATCAATATCTGATCTCGCCACGTCCGACTCGTTCCGACTTGAAGAACTACGTGAAGTCAGGAGTAAAGCTGCATAGCACGACGCGAGACAGGTATTTGTAGCACGACACTGCCGTTCTGGATATTTACTCGGCTGCGGCGCCGGAAGGACTGAAGCAAACACGCTTGCATGCGGATGACGACCACTGCGGGAGCACCCGCGCTTTGTCTGCGCCGGCGGCCCGGAGCACTTGCTCCGTGACCTTCTGCATCTTTTGATGACAGATGATGCCTGGGGAGAACGCGGTGCGCATTCATTTGCTCTCAGAGCCACAGCTATCACGTTCAGTGACCCTCCACCTCTTCGCATAGTCTCACCATCCGGTTCAAAATCGTATTGGTCGTGGGCCGTGAGTTGAAAGGCTATTCGTCACCGTCGCCTCCCAGTCCGCCTCACCATCAGCCCCGGCCCGTTCCCGTTCCCGCTCCCACGCCTCCCATTCCTTGACCAAAGAGACACGTCCAAGCATCGAATCGGTCACGCGACACCCTAGCCTCATCCACGGCTCGTCATCAGAACCGTTGAGAAGACCCCCAGTGCAGGCATCAACCTCGCCGTAGACCAGCTGCCTTGCATAAGACTCGCCGTGACGGTTGTACTCGAGAATCATGAGCCGGGCCGCCGTCGGGTCCTGCTCGGGGTCCTGCGGCCCACATTCTACCTCACCGTACGGGTCGTTTCGCAGGTACTTCCTGCGCTCGTTCTCGAACCATTGTTTAACCTGCTTCAGCTCCAGACCCGCCAGGAATGCCACGGCGATCTGCTCGCCGATGTAGGGACGCGCGCCCGTCTTGCGGAAGACCTTGCTGAGGAGGGCGACTTGCTCGGGGGTCTTGCAATGTCCACGGGACCGGCCGTTCTCGGCGGCGAAGTGATTGGCGTAGTACCTACATCAGGTGGGAGCGGCGGTGAGTGTCAATTATGGTACATGTGTCTCTTCAACAGCCACGTTTGTGTCTGCCGTCTGGGTTTCTTTATCGCAGGAAGAACGCGTTCTGCTCGCGTGCTACTGACGTGGCGACTTACTTGCCAATCTCCTGAGGCCAGCGGTGAGCCTCCCAGGCATCGAATCGTTGTCTCATTATCTCCATCGCGTTGGCGGTGCCAGGCGGAGGCGGACCGGGCATCAGTTCGCGAGCGAGATAGGATGGTATTTTCCTGCGATCAGCAGCGCGTTCGCTATCCTTGTCGATCAACCAGTGTCCATAGTGCGCATTGATGAGTGCCTTCTCTTCGGGCGTCCAGTCCTTATAACCCGGCATCGTAGCGGTGTTGCGGAATGTTTGGCGGCTTTGGCAGGTTCAAAATTTCCGCGCGCGTACTGGCTGGCTTGCACTGTGAAGCTGGGGTGCTGATGGTGAAGGAGGAGTCCGAAGGGAATTTACGAAATGCGAGCGACGCGTCAACGCGTTGGGAGTCTTATCGCACTCTCGTGTATCATTCTACCGAAACAAGAGCATGGGCATATCTGCTTGTTTGCATGTGTGCATATTTGTATGCGCATGTTTGTATATCTGCATATCTCCATATCTGTATATCTGTATGTCTGTTATGAAGATTCGATATTACGCAATGTTGCCTGCAATGAGTTCCGGCGTTGGAACGATTGGGATCTCAGCGCTCGGCGATGATTTTCAATAAGAATAAACAAAAAGTGGCCCCAGTCTGAGACTTATGTCGCCATCATAGTGGACCCAGATGTCATGGCGATTGCAAATGTAGAACTCAACTCAGACTCCGGTCCCCGATGATGATTGGGACTGGGTGGTGTTGACGAACGACATACAGGCGCACGTCGAGCGTGCTGTACGAAAATATACCCGAAGCATGTTGACGAGCATTTCCGGACTGAACAGGTCTCTCCACAGTAAGTTGTGAGCCACTATCCGTACGGAGGACGGAGTACACATCATCAGGTCCGAGTGAGGCTAGTACCGATCGGGTGCATAATCTATCTGCATCACACTAACCGCGGAGGAAGAAGAAGAGTGAAGATATCGCGCTGCAGCAAGGGCTGCCGGCGCATCTCAGTGGTGGAAGCGGCGCTTGGCACGGTTGAAGTGATGCCCCGGTGGCTTGGGTGGATAAACGGATGGTGACATCGTGACACAGCATGGTAGAATCGCAAGCCGCAAGCCTTGTTGTTGGTGGGCATCGAGGCAATTCAAGGCAATGCGGACTTCAGCAAGGCTGGGATATTATCCAATCACCCGGTCATTCCATAGCACCTGCTGAATGAAGAGGAGATAACACTAACAGTCTTGGAAGTAAGGAGTACCTAGGTATTTTCACGAGTATCTTGCTTCTTCTCGTCCTACTGCGCAACCCAGAATTTTGCTCTGCGCAACGCAAACATCCTCCAAAGCGCTTGTTGTCAACATGGAAATAAAGTATCATCTTTTGATCTGATCTGACCCACGCCAAGCGCGCGCTCTTCCAGGAACAGTGGAAGCGACTTGGCTTCCGATCGTCCAGGGCCACCTCAACCCCACAATTACAAGCCAAACCCCCACTGTCAGCACCTAAAAATGCCCGCAAGCTCGATCCGCCTCGGGTCCGGCGCAATGTCCACCAAAACACTCGTGTCATTGACCTCGTCCAAGCGATCTCGCGTCGTCACCGCCCTCGTCTTTGGCACCTTCGTCCTCGTGTGCATTTTGCGTCTCAATTCGCCCTCTGCCCTTGTCTTCGGCCACCCGTCCTCATCCTCCGCATCGACGCAGAAGCCCGTCGAAAGCCCTGGTTACAATGGCCCGCGCTTCAACATTTTCGGCATTCCCGACTTTGCGGACGCCATCGAAATCGCGAACTTGAATATCAAGATCAAGGAAGACAAGCCGAAGTCGACAGTAGGAGACCTCAAGAAGCCGATGAGCAACACACCTGCGAGCTTCAACAACCTCGAAACAAACCCCGATGACATCCTCAACACCCGTCGCGATGCCGCCTCTGCCTCATCCCCAGCACTGTCCACCCTCCAGCACCAACTTCCCATCGCCCTCCCACACTTCCACCCCCACCGCCTCGACACCCCCGATTTCAACATCTCCGATCTAGAACACCCACCAGCCGGCGTCCCCCCAGCGACCATCACCCTCGACCTCCCCTCCAAACCCGCGCCTCAACCCGACGCCTCGAGCCTGATCTTCGGCGTCGCCACCACACTCGACCGCCTTCCCTCCACCCTCCACAGCTTCCGCCACTGGGCCGCCAACACGCACGCGCACTTCGTCATCCTCCATGAGCCGCACAATCCCACCCTTCGGCCCGGCGAGCCCACCGCCGCCGAGGTTATCACCATGTACCGCGAGGCCGGCATCGAGCACCTCGACATGATCGAGCAGGACGCCGGGTGGGGCGAGCGCTTCGTGGGCCTGCTCGATGCCACGCACCGCGTCATGCAGCGCACCCCGGCCGCCAAGTGGGCCGTGCTGATCGACGACGACACCTTCTTCTTTGACCTGCGCGTGGTGCTATCACGACTCAAGAAATACGACTACCGTAGGGAGTGGTATGTTGGCGCGCTGAGCGAGAACAAATGGAACGTCAATAACGGCGGGCTGTATGCGGTCGGCGGCGCTGGTGTATTCATTAGCAAGGGCTTGCTGGATGTGCTCGCGCCACATGCGGGGACTTGCTTTCCCTCCGATGGCGAGACGACGATGGGCGGAGACGTGTTGGTGGGCGAGTGCGTACATCGGTGGACAACGACAAAGTTGACGGTCGAGCATGGACTGCACCAGCTGGATATTCATGGGGACCCCTCTGGATTCTACGAGGCTGTGCGCGAGCAGCCTTTGACGGTCCACCACTGGAAGAGCTGGCATACAGTGGATATGCCAACGGTGGGCGCTGTTGCGGCCAAGTGTGGCAGGGAGTGTGTTCTGCGGAACTACAAGTTCCAGGGTGGGTGGCAGATGAGCAACGGGTTCAGCATTGTGCGGTATGGGTATAATGAGACATATCTGGCGGAGCAGCACCCCCTTGCGATGGAGCACACCTGGAAGAGCACGGCCTGGGACGTTGAAGATAGCTGGCAGTACAGTATGGCGCCGCTAAAGGAGAGGGATGGTGCAAAGGTGCAGTACCTGAACGAGAAGACTGTGGTGGACGATGATGGGACCGTTACCATATTCTACGTGCGGCGTGAGAACGGAGTGGGGAGGGGTTTGATTAGGGTTGTTTGGAAGTGAGAGACGATCCAACGAAGGACTATTGCTCCCTTGTCAACAAACCTCCCCTTGTCAACAAACCTCCCACGAACGACTGGCCAGAGAACGATCATTCGGCCTGACATTGCTTGACCGGTCATTTGTGACCGTTGGGAGCGATCCTACGATGAGCCGCAATCTGTGCAAGACCATCTCGAAGCTCGGATACCGCCTCGTGCGAGCCACCCATACGCATTCAGCCGACGATGCCCTACGCGCAATTTCAATACGAATGGCCATGGAATGTGTCAAGATGACTCCCATGGCCTGAAAATTGTTTGGTATACAGACGCACGGATAGAAGGGGATATTCATGGACGGCAAGGTCGAGAGAACGGCTACATTTGCTAGCATTTTTAAAGCACCATGGGGTTTTTCAAAAGAAAGGACTGAGGCATTTTTTGTTACCACAAAGCACATGTATGATACCCTCAAATCAGATTTCATTGACAATGATCACGCTACCTAAGTACCTAGGTACTTCAGAAGCTACCATAGGTATCGTGGTCAACTGGACCTTCCTTGCCACGGTACCTTCCTCTGCTCTACGCATCATGATGAGGATACCCATGCCTACGCAAGTCAGGTGTGCCTGCCTCAGTGGGGGGCTTGTGTGAAGTGGGCATCCCTTAGTGCAGGTCAGCCAAGCAAGAGAGAGAGAGGGGGCAAGAAGGAGGAGAACCCGATGCCTGGAGCAGAACGGTATCATGATGGAAGGCACTATTCAACGCCAGACACACAAGTGTGCCAGCGGGTCATCAACTTCCCGAGCAGCTTTGAGATCTCCACCGAGGAGTTTGCTGATCACAGTTCGTTGAAGTTAACCAATGTCCGGGGATATCTCAGCAGGACAGTCTGACCGGTCTTGAGATTTTATTTCTCACGCGTCGGGTGGTTTGATGGTTCGTGCCTACCGGATTAGGAGAAGCCAGTCATAACCAGGACTGTTGCCGCTCTTGCTTTCGCAGCAACTGAGCCGGGAAAGAAACAGCCTGGGCCAGGAAGGAAGGAGCGCAGGTGTCTGGGCTGATCCGAAAACAAACAAACACTGCCCATTTTGTTTTGGGCTCTCTTCATCTCTTGACTTCTTCTTCTTCATCCACCATCACCATCCACGCCCCTCTCTTCAACCTCACCACCCGCTTGCTCCGTGGGGCAGTTTTGGATCGTCACCAGCATCGCTTTCACCTCTCAGCAGATTCTCTTCTTCATTCTTTTTGGCATTTTGTCTTGCTTCAGACTCCATCGTCTCTTGGTCCAGCTCCAGCAACACCACCCACACCATCATCCCCTTTTCTGTCTTGTCTTATCACAAGCACCTGTCAACACAGTCAACATGTTCACCCAGGCCTCCATCGCGGCCGTGGCGCCCTTCCTTCTGGGCATGACCCATGCCAGCCCTGTCGCAGAAGCCGTGCGTTCCCGTTCTGTCCCTCCATTTTTGACCCCAAACTTCCCGATCCCTGTCTCTCTGTTCGATCGTGAACCTGATCCATCGCTTGCACCCATTCAGGTCGAGCTTGTCGAGCGTGGCCTCTCTACCAATGTCTCTCTTCCCTCCAACGTCACACTTGACCAGAGCCTGAATGCCTTGCTTGTCCTGGGCAGTGGCTTCGACTATGACTTTGCCTGCGGTCCAAAGGACGATACGGACTGCTACAAGCGCTGGTGGGATTACCACCGCTACTGTCATCCCTACGACAGGAGCTGCTACAAGGATTTCTACTACTACGACGACTACTACGGCTCCTGCAAGAACTACGACAAGTACACCGGCAAGTGTTACGACAGATGTTACTACGAAGACGACAATTGCGACCAGTATGACGACTGCGACGACTATGACAGCGAATGCTACAAGAAGAAGCGCAGGGAGCAATACTGCTACCCCTGGTATGATGACCGGTACGACCCAGACTGCCTCAACGACCATGACCCTCCGGAGGACTACTGTAGGCCCTTCGACTACGACTGCCATCGGAAGAGCCCCTACTGGGGAAAGCCCGGCTTCGGCAGGCCTCCCTACGACAGGCCTGGGTATCCTGAGGGACCCGACTACCCTGACGAGCCTGGCTACGGCAAGCCTGGCTATCCTGATAAGCCTGGCAAGTACCCTCCTTACAAGCCTGGATACCCGCCATACAAGCCTGGCTATCCTCCTCACAAGCCTGATTATCCTCCATACAAGCCCGGCGAGCCTGGTTATGGCAAGCCTGAGTACCCTCCTCACAAGCCTGGCTACCCCGAGAAGCCTGACTACCCCAAGAAGCCTGACTACCCTGAAAAGCCTGGCTACCCCGAGAAGCCTGACTACCCCAAGAAGCCTGACTATCCCAAGAAGCCCGACTATCCTGAGAAGCCTGGCTACCCCGAGAAGCCCGACTATCCCAAGAAGCCTGACTATCCCAAGAAGCCCGAATACCCGGACAAGCCATACTACCCGCCTTACGAGCCCGGCAAGCCAGGTTATGGCAAGCCAGAGTACCCATACCCTCCTCACAAGCCTGGCTACCCGGAGGAGCCCAGCTATCCCGACTATCCTGACGAGGACTACGAATACATCTGCTATCCAGGCTGGGACAAGGACTGCTACCCTGAGATCCCCGACTTCCCTGACTACGACGATGATGAAGGCTATGGTCACCCTCATGAGGCCAAGAAGCACATCGTCGTCAAGTTCTACAGCAAGAAGTACGGTCTCCTGTACGAGGAGAAGGTCTGGCCCAACGGCGAGGAGCACTACATTGGTGAGTGACCTTTCTGTTCCTGCTCGCTCCACCCACTCTGATCATTTCTCCTCGCCCGCCCTCCATAATCTACGACCCACAAGCCCCTCCGCCCCTTACCCAATCTACTTGACTAACGGCATGGTTTCCTGTAGAGCACAAGAAGGAACAGGTTGACTACATCAAGTACTGGGCTGAGGAAGACGAAGAGAAGAACATCCGCTGCCTGCCTGCCAAGAATTGGTTCCCCTGGGGTCCGTTGCCCATGTACAGCTACAAGGAAAGCAGTGAGGACGACTACGTGGTTCGCACCCTCGAGTTGAAGAAGGGTCAGCCTGTCGAGGTTATCCGCTGTGACTTCCTCTGAGCTGGTGGGTGGTCCTTCGAAGCTTGCTTCTGTGCGTTGGCTTGTGGGCCAGTTTGCAGATCGTCTGTGTGGTGGGTGGTGATTTCCCTTCTGTTGCAGGATTGGAGTTGGGACGAACATGCTGTTGGAGTTGTGATGCTGGACTTGCTTTCTCCTAGGATGATTCTCTCGTATCGAATACTACTCCGTCTCCAACTGTGAAGCTTCTGTTCCCGTGATGCCTCTGCCTTTGTCTCATATCTCGATGGCCGCAACGTTTCTTGCACCTCGAATCCGATGCCATCCGGCTCATCGAGATCGCAGCAGCCTGTGGCCACTGACTATCCACCATGCTGTTCCCATTCTAGCCATGAAGCGCACGAACACGATACCAGGCCTGTTTCGAAAAATCCTGTTGGCAGAAGCCAATGGTCGCCAACAACCAGAACGCCCATGGACAGTCGGCGACAAATTCTGGGGGAAAGTACCGTAAGTGGAAGAACCATGCTCCGCACCGAGTACCGAAATGCAAGTGCGTTGACAGGAACTACTTGGGATGAAAACTCTACGACTGTTCAGGTTGACACTTTTGAAACAGCCTTTGTTTGTTTCATCGCAGTTCCACCGAGCATAGCCAATCGATTTCGTCCCAGCATTTGTCCATGCTGGGAGTTGTGCTGTTGAGCACGGGAGTCTGGACCTCCTTCCTACCTTGTCACGAAGCCCAGCCAATTACTAGATGGTGTGGTGCTGGAGTAACCAGCCTTGCGAAGTCTAGGTACTCGTTACTTTCGGGTGGCAGAGTACGGGAGAGCATAATCGCAACATGGGATGAAGCACGCGGCCAACTCCGTGGTGCACGGAAGATGAGGTTCTAAAGTTATCACATCACCACTTTCTCTGAACATTCCCGCTTCGAGTCAGAATTCACCTATGGCAACGGGCCAAGACTCTGAGTGTGGTATGGTGGAAGGAAACGAGGAAACGAGGAGAAAAGGCACGTTGTAGGCACGCACAAGGCGGCATCAGGAGATATGGTACGGCTACTATGACAACGGCATCATGCACGTTTGCCCAGTTGCAGTTTTGCAACGGCATGTGGGGGTACTTTTGTAGGTTGCTCACGGAGATCTTCAGGCGCCGTCACCACAGGCGCGCTGCGAGGGTCATTGATGTTGTCCGGGGGGCGGGAGTGGCGCACGAGCGGTTCCTATTAATATGCAGGATACCTAGTTTGAGTTGATGCGTGAGAACGGGGAGACGCTGCGTACCGCAGATCTGGAGCTTGTACCCCAGAAGAGTGTTGCGATGAGAAAGCTTGTGCTCCGTACTCAGTGACTTCACCCTCACTTGACTGCAGCAGTAGAGGATAGTTTTCAGCGAGCCCCGGGGGGGGGGGGGGGGGGGGGAAACCTCCATTTCTGTGCCCATTCCTGTCCCAGTCTCTCCAGAGGGCGTAACTCAGTTCCATGAGCTGGATCCAACAACATAGAAGGATGGCCTTGATTGTCTTCCTTGCGAGGGTCATCACAAGCACGTTTACGCCACGTCGTCGTCCCATTCTGAGCCGCACATGCAGCGGGAAGAATTCTCCGCGGTCATGCTCCGAGGTGGAATGGGACGTCGAAGATTAGCACTGTTTCACTTGTGCGGCGGGTCCGCGATGATGAAGGGCGTTTTTTCAGGTTCTAGACTTGCTGCATGTCATATGTACCCAGGTAGGTGTGGCAGCAGCGATTAGGGTTTTAAGCATTCGCTGTGTGGGTGAAAATGTGAACCGAGATTAGAGGCTATGCGAGTGCGAGGGAGGATGTATCGGAATTCAGACTGCAGTAGTGCTAACAAAAAGCTTCCTTCTCCCACTTCAGTCCAGGAAGATGTTATACTCGGAGTCGTCGTAGACTTGCACTTCCGCCTTGCTGAACTTCCGGGCTGAAACCTTCCGTGCGAACAAGACATCGAGCTCCTCGTACGTGCGGCCCTGGTAACAAGTCATGTTAGTAACTCACAGCACGAGACTTGATGCAGGGAGACTCCCGTACCTTGACCTCCGGCAGCCTACACCATGCCCAGAGTGTGGTAATCCCGGCGGTCACTGCCCACACGAAAGCTGTCTTGCCCTTGAGGTCAAGCTCGGTTGGGTTGATCATGTATCTGGAGAGACATCAAGTTAGGGAAACTGACTCTCTTCCTCGTCATGGGAGACACATACGGCTCGGCAACCAGTGACACGATCGTAACCAGGTTGTACGTATTCCTCGCTAGGACAACCGTCTTAGCACGCAAGTGAATCGCAGACGTCTCAGAGATAATTGAGTATGTGATCGGGCCCACAGTCAGCGAGTACACCAGCTGCCACACCAGACACAGCGCCGCCTGGACCCAGATGGCCGCCTCGCTGTACGAGATGACCGACACTAGGCCAATCATCGTCAGGATGAGACACAGGGAGGCGATGCCTGTAATGTAAATGGTGCGGCGGCCAACGTAGGTCAAGAGCAGCCACGACAGAATCGTGCCGATAAAGGCCAGGGCAGGCGAGGCCACGGCAACTTTGTACGCGTCGTCGGTGGACATGCCGGCTTGCTGAAAGAAGTACGAGGGGCCGTAGGCAAATTGTGCGCCGGAAAGCATCTGTCCTGCAAAGGCGAAGCAGCAAATCTCGGTGCGGCGGCGGTCGATGCCGCGGAAGCAGTCGAAGTATGTGGTACCGGATTGCAGTTCCTAGATTGCAGCATATTAGCAAGTGTACCTTGGCCCAGAGTGCTAATACACATTAAAAGTAGAAGTGATTCATCGATTGAGTAGAGAGCGGCCGGGACTCATGAACATGACCAAAGCACTCGTGCAACGAAAGGGGAAGACAAACAACACGACGTGCCAGCCAACGCTTGAGCCGGTCTTGTGGGTGGGCATTATTGTCTCGTGAAACAGCAGCAGCAGCAGCATTAGCAGCGCGTTGGGCGACTCTTGCCTTTTCCAGTCTGATCGTATAGACAATCTGTGACAGTGTGCCCTGGACTTCGCTCTCCGGGCGATTCGACAGCTTGTGCAGACTGATGGCCGCATCGGCATATCGCTCATTCTTAGCGAGCCACCACGGGCTTTCCGGCGAGAAACACACGAGGACAAACAGCGGAAGTGGCCACGCCCACTGGACGGCGAAGGGGATACGGTAGCTCCACTGCGACGTGTCGTTGACGAGAGCCTTCAGCACACCGTTGGCGATGAGCTGCCCCATGGCCCAGCAGAGGTTGTTGTACACGGTGAGGTAGCCACGCAGCGCCAGCGGGCAGACTTCCGAAGCATAGGCCGGTCCTGTGGTAGCGAAGACTCCCCAGGCCAGACCACAGAGGAACTGTCCCACGAGCAAGACGTATACGCTCGGGGCGAAGAACACCCCGAAGATCGCGGCGTTGACCCAGAACAGTGCAGCCAGCATCGTGCGCTTGTACCCGAACCTCGACGACGCCCAGCCGTTGACAAAGCCGCCGATGATGACGCCGACCGCCTGCGCGTTGGACAGGCCCGCCTGCCACTCGCCAGCGAGGGAGTACTCGCCGAGCTCCGGGAAGAACTCGCCGTAGCGCCGCTGGAACGAGGGATAGCCGAAGAACTGGGGCATGAGCGACGTGTCGTAGCCTTCCATGATGATGGTCATGGAGATGACGAGCGACCAGAAGACGGCCTTCTTGTTCTGCTGGAAGGCCTGCTTGACCGTCTGCTCGTGCTCGGCGCGGTTGGCCGCCTGGGCCTGCGCCTTGGTGAAGGCCTTGACCTTCTCATACTCGCGGTCCGGGTTGATGGCGCCGGTCAAGATGGTGGGCGTCTTGCTTTGCGCCGAGGTCGAGAGGAGCGAGAAGATGTCGGCTTCTTTGTACATGCTGGGTGGTCAGGTCAGTTCCAAGTCAGCCACTGTGGCCTGCAGAGTGGGGGGGGGGACAAATGTGTGTCTTGGGAAGGAAGAGAGGGGGGAAAATGAGGGTGCATAATACTATGATGTGTGGCGATCGCAGTGAACGGACGGGAGTGGGCGCTCGTGGTTCTTTATCCGGGAGAAACAGATGGGAGGGAGGATTACTCCTACTACCTAGGTATCCATAGTCAACTGTTACGTGCCGATGAAGTGGCGTGACGCGTAGGGTAAGGTTCATGAGTTGAAACTCATGAACACCGTCTGTATGGGCGTGATGCTTTCAAAGTGTTCCATTGCATGTCGTTGGACCAGTGGTTGAAGGTCCACGACCAAAGTACTGCATATACCCATCGAGCAGATAGGTTAGTAGGCTAGATTAGAGTTTGTGCGACCGAAGCTTCGGGGCGCCTCATGCTGAGGCTCGAATACATAAAGTTCAAGCTCGCATACATTATGCAGAGCACTGGACAGGACCCCGGGATCTCTTCACACCACACGGGTTTCGATAATTCCAAGCAATGTGCCACGGACATCTCGAATCGCATTGGCAAAGTCAAGTTAGCGAGAAAGCAAGTGCCCGTGGTTGGTGGTGGTGATGGTGATGGTGATTCCAGGAACGAATGTTTTGCTCTTCAAGAAGTCTTGACTGCTTTGTGCGAGTGTGGTTGCACCTGATATATCCTTTCGGTAATAAGACCGGCCGGGTCGATCTCGAAACTTTCCCTCCAAACTTCCGAGCACCACGGTACATACTATGTAGTCTGAACAAGCATTACGATTCCCGAGAGATCGTTTCCGCTACCAAGAGGTGGTTGCAGTGGAAGCGTTGCCCTAGTGCTCATCACTGCGGAAGAGAAAAGGGGAATATAGACTCGTGTTCACTTTGACTTGAAGACGAAGAGATTAGGCCAGGACAATATTCAGGTCAAGAGCAACCTGTCCACAGCGTCGTTTCGCCCCCACCACCATACACAACCGCCAGAAGCAGGTGCCGACATGTTGGTAATGTGTGCTCATAGTTCGTTATCCGACATATTCCCGTCTATAATACCATCTAACAGATCGTCTGTCTCAATTGTAACTCTCTTTATGCCTTGGCAATGCGACCGCGTACCTAGGTACTGCATGAGTACTACCTCCCGAAGCCGTCGATGGCGGACGTGCATCTTCGATTTGCTAATCTCGATCACGGCGGTTGCTTCTCCTGGTCTTTGCTCGTGGGGGCTGATGGAGCTCCCGCAGCGCTTCCAGAATATCCATATCCTCTGTCGACCCTCGTCTGCCTGCACGGGGCCGAGGGGCACATGGTGATGGGAGCCCTCCTTGCGAACTCTGAAGCATCTCGATCTCGTCTTGGTGCCGGCGACATGATTGCTTGGGCTCTGAATTTTTCCGAGAGCTCCACATGCCACTTCCCGACGACGACGAGCTCACATCCACTTTGCCAGCCTCGCTGTCGTGCGTTATAGTCTCCGAAGGACAGGCTTTGGCTTCCCGGAACCTCGGCAGGTGGCATGGGGCACCGATCCTGTGCACAGGTAGGGCCACGTCCTGGCACTGTCGACGTCTTGCCTTGCACCTCTGCAGTAAGGGACCGAGCGTGGGAAGGGAGGCGCAAGTTATACCCAGACACAGCTCGCTGAGCGACCATATTGTGGCGTCGACATTGTTGAACGTGGTGTCTTTTTCGAAGTTGAAGATGGGGAGGAACCGCATCCTGATGATGGCGATGGCGATGCCACTATTTGACACAGAGGGGTTAGTTCACCCCTGAGACCTAGCACCTTATCAAGGAGCTAATTAATAAAGCTGAGATGCAGGGCCCTTGATATTCATGGAATGAAGCACTCACAAGAATCCCAAGCAGAATACAAGGAGCAGCGTCAATCGCTGGACCACAGTGATATTTAGCCGCCAGAGAATGGGCACCGGTAGGAAGAAGATGAGTGCATCACTAGCAATATTGCCCGCGGAGTGGATGTACCACTGGAAGTCAGGAATGCAAGTCGGATGCACAGACTTGTCCCAAAAGCCGTACACGGGGATGCAGGTGAAAATCGACACGAGGACGAGTCCCAAGCTCCATGTGCCAACTATGCAGAGGGACCATATGATAGCTCTTCGAATTTTAACTGCGAAGATGCGCCTGTATTGAAATAGCAAGGCACACTTGACAGAGCCTAGCGCGGCGTAGTAGAAGATGATGGCCACGTAGAACCGCTGTGCGTGAGATGCAGGTCAGTAAATGCGTACAACAGGAGTTGGGCACTTATTTGCAAGTAAGTAATTTCCAGGTTCAAAAGCAGTTACATGCCTTGTTGTACAGTTCCAGTGTTGGTGGGTCAAGAGTCCAAAGATGTTGGCCCAAACCTGCATCCGTCATGAAACCCAGCACGATGCTTTTCACAAGGGTGAAAATCTGTGTACGGGATCAGTATTCTCGTTATATGGGGTCACTAGTCCGGGACTAACCATCGCGACTACGATCATCAGATCATCCAGGCCAATGGAGTTGACAATATATTTCCTGGTGTACAGCCTCAACAAAACAATGAAAATCGTGAATGGGACTATCAGATACGCCGTCCATATGACAACATCGCCCCGTCCTTTGTCCGTAATTTCTCGCGTAGTGGATGAGTTCGAGGCCATTTTGCTGCTGATAAGAAGAACATTTGTGGTATGAAAGCCGGGTAAAATCTGTAGACCTCGATGGCAGGTGCCTATGATTCGAAGAGATCTTGCTATCCAAGCTAATGAAAGACATGCGCAGTTGTTCATGGCGCTTAGATGCTCAGATGGGATAGGTCCAAGGTTCACAAGACTCAGCCTCGAGCTTCTCAGCTTCAGCAGACTGACTAGTGGACTTGCGCCATAGTAGTCGCCACTCTAAGGCCCACATCGACACGGCGTCCCGGTGCCCCGGTCTTTGGGTCTTCGCTCTGATGTTATCACTGCCCAGGTACCGGGTAGAGAGATAGACCAGGCAGCCATATGGCGACTTGGATGATCGATTAGGTACCATACCTACTATATTCGGAATGCAGGGGCTTTCTTGAATCTGGGAAACTTTTTCTGAGTCAATCATGATGGGCAGACAACTCCCAAGCCATGTCATGTCTCACCCAATCCGTGCGCCGTTCCAAGAAGACTCGTGCGCTAGGAAGCCAGCAGCTCTTGCACCTCGACCTCACCCAAGACAGTCCACTCGGGATATTTGTGAAAAGCTCGATGAGTCAAGAAGCTCTGCAGCCAATTAGAAACTAGCACAAAGACCGTGAAAGAGTTCTACTCGAGCAGAGGCGCGCGCGATTGTCATGTGCATTGCGAGTAAGTAAGTACGGGGTGTCGAGTTCCTGGACACAGAACGAGAACGATACAGGCACATGTACTGCACTTGTTAAGGTCGACATAGAGCTTCAGACGGGCGGCCGCGCACTAAACAGCCAGAACGAAGACGCAGAACCGAAGCTCACAAATCGACAAACTCCCCCTTGAAATACTTGCCACTCCTTATACCCTCCAAATAGGCCACCACCTTGCTTGCCATAGTGCCCGTCTCATACCCGAAGTGGCCATAGATATACTTGCCCGGCAAGCTGTGCCCAAAAGTCCGCATGTTGATACCAGCATCCGCGTACCGCTCCCAGCCATTCGGCGCATATGGCTCGATCACAACCGCGGGAACACCGCCCTGTCCGTGGCGCGAGAGGACTTGACGGCGGTACTCGACCGGCTGCTGGTCGAACAGCCGCCAGCACGGAAAGCTCACCACCCTCGCCTCGATGCCGTTCTTCTCCCTCAGCTCCTTGGCCACGTTCACCGCGAACGACAGCTCCGCGCCCACGCCGATGATCGTCACGTCCGCGGGCCTGCCCTGCTGCGCCTCCACGAGGACGTACGCGCCCTTCGCCACGCCGGCCCTGCTGGTCAGCCCTTCTTTCCCCTGCGCCCCGCCGTGGAGCTGCGGGAGCTTGTGGCGGCTCTCGCTGACGATGCTGGGCCCGTCGCTGTGCGCGACCGCGACCGTCCACGCGCCGGCGACCTCCTCGCTGTCGCCGGGCCGCAGGTACAGCAGCTCGGGCATGGCGCGGAACAGCGCGGCCAGCTCGATCGGCTGGTGCGTGGGGCCGTCCTCGCCGGCGCCGATGGAGTCGTGCGTCGCGACGTGGATGACTTGCAGCTTCTGGAGGGCGCCCATGCGCACGGCGGGCGCGGCGTAGAGGTAGAACATGAAGAAGGACGAGGTCACGGGGATGATGGTGCCCCGGTTGAAGGCTGCGAGGCCGTTGGCGATGCCGGCCATGGCGTGCTCGCGGACGCCGTAGTGGATGTAGCGCCCGGAGTAGTCGCCGTTGATGCCGCATTCTGTCCTGAGATCGGGCTGGTTCTATATGTTAGATAGCTTGCGCTTGCTAGACGGGAGTATTTTTGAGACTTACGGCTTGGAAATCCACTTTGCCTTCCCAGATCATGTTCACGGACGGTGACAGATCCGCAGTTCCCACCATGAACGAGTTGATGTTCTTGGCCAGGGGATTGATCACCTTGCCGCCTGACACTCTCGACGGAGTATCGGCAGTGTCAAATGTCTTCGGCACCAATTCCTTCCAGTCCTGGCGGATCTCACCCCGGATCCGAGCCTGCAACTCCTGCCCAAGCTCCGGGAACTTTGTACAGTAGCTGTTGAAAAGCTGATTCCACTCCTGCACCAAACCCTCGCCTCGTTGTGGAAGGTCAGCAAAGAACCCCCGCACGTCGTCGTCGATCACAAAGTGCTTTCCCGGATCCATGCCGTTGGTGCGCTTCATGTTCTTGACGTCTTCCGCGCCGAAGGGAGCGCCGTGAGACGCGGCCTTGCCAGCGACGGCACTGCCCAGTCCGATGGTCGTCTTGATGTTGATGAAGGTCGGCTTGTCCTTGGCCTGTCTAGCTTGAGCCAGTGCTTGCACGATGCCGTTAACATCGTAGCAGCCATCTTGCACTTCGAGGATGTCAAAGCCGCAGGCCCGCATCTTTGCGTTGATGTCTTCGTTATTCACCATATCGACTGAGCCGTCGCATGTGATCTGGTTGTTGTCATAGCTGGGCACATTTATCAGCTCACGGCTCTACAAGATTCAGTTTCCACGACCTTGAGGATGGGCTTTCCCCGGCCTGGCAAAAGCCAAGTACTTGCATGATGGTCAAGTTGTTGAGCTTCCAGTGCCCGGCAAGAGAGATTGCCTCTAGCCCAAGCCCTTCTTGCAAGCAAGCGTCACCAATCATGCACCATGTGTGATTTGACACCACATCGAAGCCTGGCTTGTTGTACGTTGCCGCCAGGTTTTTGGTAGCCATCGCCAGGCCCACTGCATTGGCGATACCCTGACCAAGCGGTCCGGTCGTGACCTCGATGCCCTCGATCTCAATCTCCGGGTGACCAGGCGTGAGTGAGTCTGCACGCTCTGAGTGATACGACTTGAGCTGGTCAAAAGTCATGGCCTTGTACCCGGAGAGATGAAGGAATGTGTACTGGAAGAGACATGTGTGCCCTGACCTGCTGTCAGTTGGGGAATCTATGGTCAAGATCATGGCTTGTGGTCTCACCACAACTTACCATTCGACAATACAAAGCGGTCTCTGTTGAACCAGTCCGGGCTATGAGGAGCATAGCGCATGGTGTATTTCCATAAGGCCACGCCGATGGCTGCCATACCAATTGCACCTCTGGGGAATAATCAGCTGCGGTCTATACCCAAGATACTGAAGGCTTGTGCTCACCCCGGGTGTCCCATGTTGTACTGCTGGCACAAATCCGCAATCAGAATCCGGTACGTCCTCAGCACATCATCGTGAAGGTCAGACAGCTCTGTGCCAGGAGCAGGCCGCTTTTTGGTGATCACCTCGTCCTTGCCGGCGTGCAAGGCGCTGCCTCCATTTTGTTCAAGTCTTCCAGGAGCCATATTGTGGGTTGAGCAGAATTTCTCCAAGCTGGTTGTTTCCCGTGCTGATAATTGTTCCAAGAACTGGTGTTTGTGGGAAGATATCAAGCTATGTTATAATTGTTCAACTGTGACTTAGTGGGCTCAGGGACGAAGAGTGTGGCGTTAAGTGTTGAGATGCGCAGATTCCTTCAATATGCACAATGCTGCTCAGTACATTTATATCGGCACGTTGTGACCCCAGGCTCGCAGCGATCCGGAAGTCGACTTCACTAGCCAGTACCCCAGATTCCGACGGCATGGAGAGACTAGGAGTAGTCTGGGGTAAGTCTGGGGAAGAGCCGGGTTTCCCAAAACGGCAACCCGGACGTTGAGACCGTCCCAAATGACAGACGAAAAGACCTCAATCGACAAGAATTTCTGGGTGGCTATGGTTCGCCTATTGGTGTGGAGACACGCTTCAGCTTCTTCTTGTTCATGCCGTCCCCTTCCACCGGAGATGCTTCGTTAGTCCAGGTCCAAGTGAGGGGTTGAGTCCGGAAATCGGTGTCCGTTGTCGTAGAGTTCCTCTGCTGGCTATCAAGCTTTGACTTCTCAAGTAGGACGGTGGTAGACATGTGGGGATAAATATTTGGAGCAGTACTGTACACACAGGTGTGTACACCAAGCTATCGCGGGAATGTGCCGATTAACTCTTGCTTGCAGTGCACACAAAAATCACCAAAGTCAAGCAGCACTAAGCAAGGCAAGAAACAAAATGACGGTCGACGACAGTACCACTTCTACTCCCCCGCCCAACGGCTCGGGCCCAACTCAAGTCCAGAAGAACGAGCACAAAACACTCAAGGCCCCATTCCCCAACCCGTCACTCCAAGTCACAGCAGACCACAAGCTCAAGACCGTAGAAGCGCCCGTCTACGCGCCCGGGCCAGGCGAAGCTCTCGTCCACGTCAAGGCAACCGGCATCTGCGGCTCGGACGTGCACTTCTGGAAGTCAGGGCGGATCGGCTCGCTGGTGGTCGAGGGAGACTGCATTTTAGGCCACGAAGGAACGGGCGTCGTGGTCAAGTGTGGTGAGGGGGTCGTCGGCCTCAAACCAGGAGACCGAGTGGCTATCGAGCCCGGCGTGCCGTGTGAGCGGTGTTTCCTGTGCCGCATGGGGAAGTACAATCTCTGCGAGGACGTACAGTTCGCGGGCGTCTACCCTTACCACGGCTCGCTGCAGCGATATAAAGTCCACCCGGCGAGATGGCTTCACAAGTGAGCTTTTAGATCCACGCGGTCACAGTACCCAGTCACACTCACAACTCACTCACGCTCACTCGCTAACACCACGAGCGCGGCCCGGCACAGACTCCCAGACAACATGACCTTCACCGAAGGCGCTCTCCTCGAGCCGCTGTCCGTCGTGCTCTCCGCCCTCCGCGAAGCCTCCCTCACCCTCGGCCAGGGCGCCGTCGTCTGCGGCGCCGGCCCCATCGGGCTGACGGCGCTGCTCGCCGCCCGCGCCTCGGGCGCGCACCCGCTCGTCATCACGGACGTCGAAGCCTCGCGCCTCGCCTTCGCGAAGCAGCTCGTGCCGTCGTGCCTCACGTACCAGATCGACGTCACAGCCGCGGACGCGGACGCGCGGGGCCACGCTCGCGGGATCAGGAAGCTGTTTGGGGCGCGGGGCGGCGAGGGCGAGGAGGAGGAGGGCGGAGAGGAGTATCTCGCGCCGCCGTGCGTGATTGAGTGCACGGGGGTCGAGGCGAGTGTGTGCACGGCGGCGTTTGCGGTGAGAAGGGGCGGGAGGGTGGTTGTTGTGGGTGTGGGGAGGGATACGCTGAATAATCTGCCGTTTATGCACTTGTCGTTGGGCGAGGTGAGTATTGTGTTGTGCTGTGCTGTGGTATATTTAATCGTGAAGCTTGGTCGAGTCATAAAGTGGTAGTGAGTGTGACTGACGCATTTCGCTTAGATTGATCTTCGCTTCATCAACCGATACACTGATACATGGCCGGCGGGAATATCGTGTATGAGCGGAGGGATTATCGACATGAAGAAGTTGGTTACGCATGTGTTTCCGCTGGAGAAAGCGCTGGAGGGCTTGACGCTGTCTTCTGATCCGCGGAATGGGACTATCAAGGTCCATATCGTTGATGAGACTGAGACTGAGTTCTTCTGATGCAGGACTATGCCAGAGGTGCAAATGTTCTGAGGTCTGAAGATACTCAGCTTTGGAGAAGGTCCGGACTTCACTGTAGGTTCTAAGTTGCGAAGGGCATTGATGGAAAGTATGTATTGGTGAATTTATTTACGTGAAATTCATCGTCAATCATCGAAAACAAGAACATGCTCGCTAGGGTATTTACTGTAACAAAATGCGGTGCGCCGACCATCCAAAATATCCATCTCTCTTAGGTTATTCTACACGGGGCTGACCGCCTCCGGGTTTCCCCGTCGAGGCTCATACTCCGGGGGGTCTTCATGAGGAGTGAGCGACCTCCAAGTCGCCGACCCGTACTCGGACGCACTGTCCACACTCTCCTGCCGGCTCCTCCTGTCCCCGGCGGCGAACCGCCGCGTCGAGGGCGCAGGCTGCAACGGCGACGGGTACAGCACGCTCTCGGGGATCGATGCCCTGATCGACAGCCTGTCATCGCGCGTCGTCGCATAGCTGCGGGCGCTCAGCGGCTCCTGCCCGTACGGCGAGAAGGGCGGCGGCGCGGCGAGGGTGGTGGAGGTCATGGGCGTGCGGGGCGAGGCGAGGGGCACGCCCGAGTAGCTTGGGGATGGCGGAACGGGCAGGTTTGTTGCGGCTGGGTTACTGGAGAGAGGGTTGAGGGAAGGGGAGGAGGAGGTGTTGTCGCTGGAGCTGGAGCTGGACGGCGACTGGCTGCGGACCCATTTGGAGACGGAGCGCTGGGGGCTGTGCTGGGAGGGCGCGTATCGGTGCTTGTCGTCTGCGGTGGTGTCGTTGCGGCCACCGGCCTCGGCGTCGTAGACGGCTGCCCAGCACTGCTCCAGGAGAGCCTCGTCGGACCTTTGTCGTGAGTGTGTTGGGAAGGAGGAGAATGTGGAGGCGGAGACGGCGGGTGACTTGAGTGCCTCGTAGTACGATGGAGGGATGTTGCCCATGCCCCCGGGTTGGAGACCGTTAGGTGCGGATATTTCAGAAATGTGTCGGACTTTGGTGCGGTTGCGCAGTCTCTTTTGCCTCATCTTCCTTTGGAGGACATATGCGATGATGCCGGTCACGAAAAAAACCAAAACTGTTTGGTTTCCGTTAGCAGGAGGGCAAGATGATGCTATGGCCGATATCAACTTACCTATTATTTGGATGAGGAATGAAGTGGAAAACCCCTCCTTGGTGGCCTTGTCAGGATCCTCATTTGGAGGTATGTTTGGAGTCTGGCGACTCTGGATGTGCGGACTATCAACTCGTGGGCGGTACATCTTGACTTATTCCAATGGCTGTGGGTATTGCTCCAGTCGGTACTGCAATTCTTGTCCGGGAAGAGAATCAAGAATTGAAAAGCTTCTGGAAAGGGAAAATGTCCACGAGACGAATGTACAAGTCGTGAACATGAATTCGTGCAGGATGCGCACGTCTATATACTGTACATACCTACTAGTCGGGATTAATCTAGGGTTGCAATCTATAAATCTTGGAAACCAATGTTGGCTGCAATGCGCCCGCCTGCGCCGCCCAACCGCAGTCCCTGAAGTCCCGAAGTAGCAAAGGTGGGGTGATAAGCGAGAGGCTCCGAAGCTTTTTTCGCGAGAGCTGCAGTGGTTCTGTGGTTCCGGGCGTGGCAGAGTGACGAGTCGTCACTTTTCACCCCACAATCCCGCCGCAAGGAGGGGCCTGCCAGTACTATATGAGGAACAGCGGTTCACTGTCTCCACATAACCTATTCAGGGTTTGGCGGAGCGTCGAAATAGAGTAGTTGCAGGCTATTTTCACAAATGATCACAGATAGAGTTGAAGTTAAGAGATTTATTACATGCGGCGTCGCAACTTACTCCGTAACAAGACACTGCACTCTGGACACAACTCAATCATGATGAACCCTTCATACAAACTTTGAACCTTGCAATCGCCAGCTTTTGCGATGGTCGAACGAACTCGACACTTGAGCACGGGTCCGCTGGTGATCTCCAAACAAACATTGTTCCTATGCGTTAAAAAAGCCGGCACTTGCGCTGCCCCCCGCCGGATGAACATCGCCCATTGAAGCGAGGATAAACATAAAAGGCGGATTATGAATTAGCCAGGGGCTGAGAAAGAGAGAGAGAGATCCCGGCTCGGAGAAAGAATAGGCTTGTTGAGCCTCATTCGCCCCACAAATATTATGGGGGGGGGGCACGAGTAAGGTAGGGGGGTGCGCACGAGTTTCACGATCGCCCTTGGCCACAATGGGGGCAGAGGCAGAGCTTTTCGGCGTATGCCGTATCACAGCCGCATCTATCGAAGTACTTTAAGTAAGTAGAGCCCTTAATGTAAAGTGACGAGGTAAAAATAGCCAATGACGATGAACACCGAATTCTACTTTATCATATAACATGTCGTCAGTCTTCGGATCAGGTGTCCGGATGCGCAAACCTTACCAAAATGATCTTCAGTTTTTGTAAATCGCTCGCTGCCGCGCTATACTAGCCTGTCAGCCTGTGCACACAGGTCCTCGCTCGCTTTCGCAACCTCGGCTCTTGTGCGAAACAGATCGAGTTGTTTCGCTGGAATTGCACCACTTAAACGACGCACTTGGCGGCCCGCGTTGAAACATCGCCCTGGTGATGGCGTGTTCCGTTTCTAGTACATGGTTAATGACGTTGGCCAGCTCGATGTGGATGGGTCGTGTGCATCGCAACAAGGTTGGGCTTTGGGCGGATCTTCTTATGATCAACAGCGAACATTTACACAAATGTAAATGTGTTTGGTGATCTACGCGGACACCCCGCCGTTGGCTACTACCTACCACCAACTCTATGTTATTGCAATTTGCTGATCTTCTTTAGGGCGCCGGTGAGCTCGGTCTTCGAACTGCTAATGGCAACAATGCCCGAGATCCTCATGATCTTACGTAGTGCTGAATGACTGAACGTTCGCATTTCTAATCCCGAGGTTTGGACGCCGACGAGAATGACTTCTGGAGGTCACAGCTCGACGGGCCACTAGCTGGCATCCCATCATAAGACGAGATTTATCACTTCGCTGCGACGCCCATGGTAATTGACCGACTCAAAATATACAGTCTGGTTTTGATCGAGTTCAGAATTTCAGATGACCGTTCTCCGACCAGATCTGGTTCCCGAACCCTGGACGCTATCAACACCGCCGGGATTGGGGAAAAGAAGGAAAATTGTCTGCTTAAACAGAGGTGTTGGCTTCAATGATTGACAATCTGGAGCCTTGCAAGACTTCTTTCGAGCAATTATTGATGAAGACCTGTGTCATAGTCTTCTTCCCAGTGGGAAATAACTAGTGATCGTATGGAAAGTGGGCTTGACAGTCCGCCAACAGTGTCAAGAGCGCGCACTCCTTCTCGCCAAACCCGCTCGAGTCCAGTTGCGTGATTACTTCACAAGAGGAAAGGAATGACGCAGCGAAACATCTTGCACTGGAATTGACAGCTAAGTATCGCCAAAACGAGCGAAGACCCAATCACCAAAAGTTGAACTCCAAGTCATCAGCGAATGTATTGGTGAGCGAGTCCACCACCCAAGCTCTGAAGACCTTCTTTCTGGGGTATGCATCAGCATAACTGCGTGATTGCAGGCGGACATACATGACTGGTCTCATCTCTTTGGCCCCTTCACTTTCGCGAGACCAGTCACGCTTGAAAGGATACACCACCAGTCGACGACGACGACGAGGAGAACGCATTGCGCCCGGCCACCACCCACTGCAGCGCCGCGGCCTCCGCGTCATGCACGATGCGCGCCGCCGTCTCCAGCGCCGTCCACACCCGCTGCTGCCCGCCCTTGCGCGCCTCGTAGACGAGCTCCAGCGCCTCGGTGGCCTTCCGCGCGAAGAGCACGTACCCGTTGACGCAGTAGCTGAAGTACTTTGCGTGCTCCGCGCGCTGCTCGTCCTTGCCCTCGCCCTCGCCCTCGCCCTCGCCCTCGACCTCCTCGCCCTCGCCCTCGCCCTCGGCCTCCTCGGACAGGTTGTTGCTGCTGTTGTTGCGGATCACGTCCTTGGCGTCGCCGGCGAAGCGGTCCAGCGCAGCGACGAACGCGTCCTTGGCCATCAGCCCCGCGGCGCCGATCTTCTCCTCCCAGTCGTCCTTGGGCTTTTCTTTCTTCAGGTTCTCGACGACCTCGTGGAAAGCGCCGTACGCCTTGCGCACCGCGTGCACTGCGTCCTTCTGCAGGCCGCGGATGTCGGCTTTGCAGCTGTCGGTGCTGCCGTTTTGCACGACCGAGTCGAAGGTCGGGGACAGCAGCAGCTTCTCGAGGGTCTCGGCGCTGTCGGACTTTTGGCACTCCTTGGCGAGCGCGATGCGCTCGTCGACGAGCGTCTCCCAGGAGGAGGCTGTCGCGGTCATCTTCTCGAAGGGGTTGAAGTTGGCGTGTACGGGGAGGGGCGTTTGGGGGATGGTGTGGATGGGGGCTGACACTGTGATCACCGGTCTGTGGGCCTTGTGCAGTTTCATGGAGGAATGATCGGTTGGGTGATGTTGGAGTAGTGATTCGAGTGCCGCTCGCCAAGTGGATGTCGTCCGGGAAAAGAGCAGCTGTTTTATAGAATACTGCGATCAGACCAATCACCTTAGACACGTTTGACTCCATGGTCTGGAACTCTGTCGATCCAAAGTCTGCGCATTCTCTCGGAAAGGAGAGGTGTCTGAGTCCAGAGCTGGTGAAGACATCGTGGAATACAAGACAGGAACGTCCAGCACATTCTGTTGACAGCATAATGTCTCAGGTCTCATCCTCTCTCCACGACCGCACAAACTTCCACGGTGTGTCCGGAGCTTCCAAGCAAAGTTGGTCTCATCGAGATTCCTGCGCAGGCGCCTAGTTGCCGAGAGACAAAATGTGGTCATAGGTACAATGTTGTGCAGACATCATATGCCTCTCATTCGTGGGCGGAGGCCTCGTACCGTGACGTTGTCTGTCTGGAGATAGATCAATCACTCCCCAGGATAATGAGTACAGCAGAGCTCGTCTTGCATCTCTGAAACGCCACATTGTGCCCTTATGCGCAGAGACGGCCGATGACACAGGTGTGGGGTCTGGGTTGCGACGGCAGCGATGCTGCTTGGGCTAGATACGAAGTACTGCTCAAGGAGTACGACAGAGTGAAGATGAACTTCAGCAGTGCTCCATGACATAGTTCATTCCCTTCCCGGTCGTGCCTACTGCCAAAAAAAACGCACAAAAGGTCAGACCGGGTTAGCGATGAAGCAAGGTCCTTGGGTCGATATGATTAAATGTGGTAATTATTACACAAACTTTACCTTCCCCTTACTATGTACAACAGCCCATATACATCCCCTTCCCCCTGGTATTCCTCCTAGTTGTCCGCAGCAGCAGCAACGTCAGCCGCGTTCGCAATGCAAGCGTCCTGCTGAGTCTGGCAGTCCCCAACCTCGATGTCGTCGACGGCGCCCGAGTTCACGGCGTTGGAGCACTGGTTGTTCTGCACATCGCAGGAGCGCACGAGCGCCGACTGCAGGTTATCGAAGGCCGCGTTGCCGTCGACCTGGAAGGGCCGGTCACCGCCGATGTCGTTGACGGCCGGGGCGGCGGCGCCGAGATCCCCATCGAAGTCCTGGAGGTTCTCTGGAGAGGGTCACCTTGTTAGTATATATCGCGACTTTGGCGCGGTGGAAAGTAGCGAGATGTTAGGCGGAGTCTGGACTGTAGTAGGCGGAGGGAGCGGGGCTTGGTCTGTAGATGGTGAAGATGATACGTACCAGCGGCGCTGGCGGTGAGAGCCAGGGCGAGAGTAAGAGCGGCGGTGATGAACTTCATTTTGATGAATGAGTGTGGGTTTGTCTTTCCAAAGGAGTGTATGCAACAACGATTGTGGATTTTGCTTTGAGAGAGAGACGGTGACAGCGGCTGCGAAAGGGCAATGTCTTCACCTATATACGATCCCAGACCGGATGGCCGATCTTCCCGCCAGATTTCCCAAGCAGGCCTGGTTGAGGAGCTCGTGATAAGAGATCATACAGCGAGTCGATGCCAAGCTCAATAAGAAGAGCTGTCGATGCCAAAATCTTCAACAGGCTAAATTGTTTAGTCAAGTTTCAACACCACAGATCACCTCCTACCAGGAAGATCAAACACTGACACGAAGATCACAACCCATTGTATGCAAAGAAGCAATCATTCTGTGCATCTCAGAATGGCAATGCATTTTAATGAATTTTCACTAGTCCCTGAAATATTAGGAGAAAGCAGGGGTCTTTAGACCCGTGCCACATTACAATTCTCACAATGATCCGACCGACACTGACACATGTCCGTATAATCAGAACGATTCCCGGGCTGGAGACCAGTAACAAGCCATCTCCCACATGAAGAACAGAACCCGTGCAAGGCGAACAGCAAGATCTGATCACAACGGATGCTCCCTTTCACGTGATTGTCATGGAGCCAGGTGATGGCCCCGTGCGGTGGCGCGAGCTCTTGATCATTGTCAAACTTTCCTTTCCGCGGCTTGATCCCACGAGCAAAGGCCATGAGCCACAGCCTCAGATTCCGAGGCCGGCGAGGGCCTTCGGGGAACGTGCTGTGGAACTTTTCTATCTTAACTGCGCAGTTTTTGAAGTTCTCGGCCGGATACCACTTGTCATCCGACAATGTGAGCCGATGTCGTGAGAACAAAGCAGCTCGCCAAAACCGGTACCGTATGACCCTGGGCCAGTCGTGAACAATGCATGCGGCAGGACACAGCTATCTGCCATGCTGCTATTTTAACGATTTGTTCTGCACATTCTTCTCATACGAGCCTGCTGCGGAGAACGACCTCTGATTAGAAAGGCCGCAGTGCCGTGCAGTCTGGGTTTGATGTGTAAGGCCCATCTGCTCCTACGGCCACCGGGCATTATACCGACCCCTGGACTTGCCCTGTAAGCCATAATTCTGTCCCAGGCCTTCCCAGGGGCTTACCCGCAAGACGAAGAGAAGTTCATTCATTGTTCTGGCCTGCCTTGGTGAAATACTGGGTGCATATAACTGCATCCGGGATGGCACTCTGCACTCTAGAACTTCCACGATGGAGGGTTCTCCGAGTCCTAGCCCCGTCCCTCCTCACCGTACAATGTTCTCATAGCCGATGCGTGGTGGCTTGATAGAGAGACTGGAGCCTGGCCTGGAGGCGTCCAAGTCTGTGCAACTTCCGTCGTTTTGACAATCCCCTCAACCGGAGTATAAGGTGTGCCCTCAATAGCGTCTTCTCTGGTAAGAGTAGTTTCATCGTCTTCAACAAAATCTCTGCGTCGTCTAGAGGTCCGGGTACCTTGACCAAATGTTCTCAAAGGAATCTCGTTGTTATCCAACTTCTCTCTAGGTTTCTGTACACCGGAGTGCCCAGACGTCCAAGAAGACATGCTCCGGAACAGCGGGAACACAGCAGCAATGCTCGACCCAACAATCAGGAGGGTAGTCTCAAGATATACGAGGATGTACATCTCCGACATGGCATCTGAGACAAGAAAATGCTGTCAGTACGCATTGCGACTACCCTCAGCTACTATGTACCTAGGTACCTTCTGAGGCAGGTTGTTCCGCAGGATGTCGACGCCGCGGTCCGCTGGGAGACTTACAGCTGGGGTCATCCTGAATCTGTGCAATGGCATCGCCGAGCTTCCACATCTTGATGATGGACGCGATGGTAGCCGAGCTGGCCCCGCCCAGAACTGCGATCATCATAACACGGGTCTTCGAACTCATCTGAAGCCTCCAGATAATCGCTGCGGGCAGAAGGGACAAGTAGAAGTCGAGAGCAGTCGAAAAGGCCGAGCTGGCGTACGCAAGCCGGATGTTCATCTCGGCGTTGATACACGAGCCAGAACCTGGGACGAGATTCCACTGGTACTCCACGGGGCTACATTGCAGGAATTGAAACACAGACACCGAGAGAAGGAACAAGAAGGATATAGTGCATAGCACCCAGTTCATGTAGAACACTCGCTGCCAAAACGTAGTGGGAGGGTTTGTAGCCCGTTGGATAGTCGCGACGATGCCGAACTTTGGGGAAGCGAAGCTGAGGATGATCGATGCAGTACCTATGACTTGGCCTTCACGAGCTCGGGCCTGGTTCAAGATCGGTATGTCGTAAATGTGCGTTCCCAAACCCCAGGAGACGACCACACTTGTCACGATTGCAGTGACCAAGAAGACCAGCAAGCATATCAGAGTGATCCAGTCGTCATATCCGAATTTGGTATTTTTGACCCTGACAGAAACACGGAGGCCGACAATGACTGCAATGTGGCGAATGTGTTAGCAAGCAGCAGCATGTCATCCATTGAGGTGGCCGTTTCCCCTATCGCCCCACGTACCTGATGTCGAAAAGAACAAGGCCCAAGTGGATGCTAACACAGCCGGTCCATAGTTGTCCAAAGTCATCTTGGAAGGGTTGTTGGGAAGAATTCTCGTCACGACAAGAGTAGTCAGTGATTTCAGGCTTGAGCTGGCGCTGCTGCCTTTATTCCGAGTGCGTGAACACATGACCATGCGTGATTAAATCACCGGTAAACCTCAAGGTGTTGGTCCGTCGCTGCCCATGTCACCGGTGTGACTAGGGGCCGTCAAGGGGGGCTGTGTACTTGTGTGCGGCGTTCGGAAATTCACCATCCCAAATTTAATCAACCATGTCGATCGTAGAGTAAGTTGAACTTGATAAGATGGGCCCCACATTTGACCCAACGTCGTGAGCTGTTGGTGCTCCATTCCAAAGTTCCGGCAAGGCTTTGACCAGGGCTAGAGCGTGCGCATCCACTGTCATTCAGCCAGGGCTAACGGAGCGACATGCCTCTGGAGACCGTGATCGTGGTGCGAGTGACAAAAGGAAGAGGGCGCGAACTTGATCCCGCACAAGCGGGTAGAACGAATGTAAGTACGGAGGACGAAACCGAAACACAACATAGAGCACTTTGGCACATGCCATATTTGCGAGGTGACAGGCTTGAGTGGCATTCGCGCAATCGATCCAGGGCCAATTGTGCAACCCCTGTAGGTGAGAAGAATAGGTGAGAAGACACTCGCATAACTCCTTCACATCATGTCTTCATGGACTGATGGGCCGTTGGTGGCAAGCAAGCAAAGTGGGGCCCCCACGATATTCTGCACGTTGGTTGTCGATGCATGCAGGGGAGCTAGATTCCATGAGACCCCAGGAGTGGGTGATTTCCCGACCATGTGGGACCTAGACGCGAAGACGCGATGGGAGCTCCAGACCCCGTTCCTTCATGGTCCAGAGAGCCCCGAGCTTGCTCACCGCACGACATATCCAGCGCCAAGTACATACAGTGTGTTCCGAGTCTCCGTGGATTGGTGACCGTAAATCAGGAATCTTTACATCGTCAAAATGGGTGGTCTTCTTTCACGCCTAGCTGTGCTCGTGCCTTCGAAGTCATGGGTCGGCGTGGCAGAGCTCATGGCCAGCCTTGGTCCTAAGCGCTTTCAGAGCTTGTCAGTCGAATCGAGAGCCAGGCTCATCGACGCACTTCGCCGTCTTCTGCGCTATCTGCAGACCGGATTCGACGTTGGCTGGCAATACACAGTGTCCAGTCCCTCGATCCGCGCGGCCATCGCCACTTTGATTCTTGCCAATGTGTTTCGACCCTGGGCGGCCGTGGGCTGGAAAGAAAGAACTGCTGAAGCACTCACTGAGATGAGTGGCTCTGGTGCTGATGTTGAATTGATCAGTATGTTTTATGATTGCTATGCCCTTGCCTGCAGTATAGCTGACAAATCCACCAAGGACGCCTTCTCGACTCGCTTGCAGCGCAGAAGCTATTCATCAAGACTGGCGATACGTATCAAGGATGGAGAGGATCGTGGGCAGACGATCTCGTCAACGACCCGTCGCTCGCTGGCCACTTTCTAGGCTTCTTTGAGTGGTCGGTCGCGCCCATGGCTAACCTGCCACGGTACCTGGAAAAGACCGGATTCAAGAGTCCCATGGACACGAAGAATGGCAATTTCCAGGACCTTCATGGTTCCGGAGCTATCGTCTATCACCCTCCTTTGGGCGAAGGTGCCGTCTTCGAAAAGCTCAAGTCAATGCTTGGGGAGGACGAGAAACTCAAACAGACCTTGTTCGGTCCCGGGGCAGAAGAAATCGGGGACCGCTTGGATGAATTGGTCGACGCCAAACGGCAACGACTGCTTCCCGAATGGGCCCAGCACATGAGCGACTTTATGGACTCGCACTCGCGATACAACCACAGATCATGGACCGACCTCTTTCCCACAAGCTCAATCCTCATAAACGCAAAGAAAGATCGAGTCCTCGTCGTCGACATCGGCGGCGGCAAAGGGATCGACGCGCTGAAGTTCGCGGAGCTGCATCCCGAGATCGCGGACGGCAGCCTGGTCGTCCAAGATCTACCGCACGTGATTGACGCGGCAACGACATTCCAGGGCCAGAAGAAAGTGGTGCCGAGCGCGTACAACTACCTGGAGCCTCAGCCGATCAACGGCGCCCGGGTGTACTACTTCCATGTGGTTATTCACAACCTCGATGACAACCGGGCTGTGGAGGTTCTGCGGAACGTGGTGGACGCGATGGAGAAGGGATATTCGCAATTGTTGATCCACGAGAGTGTCATCGACTTGGAGCACCCCCACGCGAACGCCACGTCCCAGGACGTGTTCATGATGGGGATGTTCGCTGCCCAAGAAAGGACGCGTGAGAGATGGACACATGTGGTGAAGAAGGCAGGTTTGAACATTGTGGATATCAAGATGCAGTTGGGCTTTCCGGACGCGGTGATTGTTGCTGAGAAAGCATAGCTCGGTTAGCACTGTCGAGGTCATCCGACAGGGATAGGGACTGGGGTATCATGCATCACTCGCGAGATAAGCACGGTCATCCCTGCAACAATCTAGACCCCTGCAGCACTTTAGCCTCAAGACAATTTCCATGAACTTTGATCTTGATGCGAGCACTGAGCAAAGAGACCAAGACCAGCAAGTCGGAGCCTTCGTCCTGCATGAGCTCGCTGCTATTGCGACTAGCTGCAACGACCACACCGGCCATCATGGCGTCCACCACTCCCCTGCGCCGGATAACGAGGGCGTCCATGGCCCGCTTCGCCTACGCCGATCCAGACGCGAAGCCCACGACCCTCGCCACCCCAGACATCGAAGACATCATCCCCTCAGCAACCACCAGCACGACCTCTGCTTCCCTCAAACGCAAGCGAACCCTCAAAGCGTCACCAAAGAACCCTCGCCGAATCAAGCTCGAAGCCACCGACGACGTGGCTATTTCCACAACGTCCCCATCCGCCGCCGCCTCCCCGACCCCCCGGCGAGCCCGCAAGCCCGCCCGCAAAACCCACGACCCCACCACCGGCGCCGAAACCACCGCCGCGCCCTCGGACTGGGAGGAGCTCTACAACGCCGCGAAAGCAATGCGCCTCCCCGGCGGCGCCGCGGCCAACGCCGCCGTCGACACCATGGGCTGCGAGCGCCTCGCCGACAAGACGGCCAGCCCGCGGGTGCAGCGGTTCCACACGCTCGTGGCGCTGATGCTGTCGAGCCAGACCAAGGACACGACCAACTTCGCGGCCATGACGCGGCTGCGGAACGAGCTGCCCGCGTGGAGGGAGGGCGAGGAGGCCGGGCTGAACCTGGAGAATATGCTGGCGGTGGCGCCCGAGAAACTGAATGAGCTGATTTGGGCGGTGGGGTTCCACAACAACAAGACGAAGTATCTGAAGCAGACGGCGGAGATATTGAGGGACTCGTGGGGCGGGGATATTCCGGACTCGATCGAGGGGTTGGTGTCGCTGCCCGGGGTGGGGCCGAAGATGGCGCATTTGTGTCTGTCGAGTGCGTGGGGCCGCACCGAGGGGATTGGGGTGGATGTGCATGTGCATCGTATCACGAACTTGTGGGGATGGCATAAGACGAAGAATCCTGAGGAGACTAGGATGGCGCTGCAGAGCTGGCTGCCGAAGGAGAAGTGGCATGAGATCAACTGGTTGCTTGTGGGCCTTGGACAGACTGTATGCGCGCCGGTGGGTAGGAAGTGTGGCGATTGCCAGTTAGGGCTGGATGGCCTTTGTAAGGCTGCGGATAGGGGCAAGGTCATACAGGGAAGAAAGCTGAGAGAGATGAAGGTCGAGGTGAAGACGGGGGATGATGAGAAAAGTGTGAAGGTCGAAGAGGAAGAGACAGTAATACAGGGTGTTGTCGCTGGATGATCACGGCCGGCGTAGGACCACAAGCTCTGAGGCTGACGGAGTGCTGGTTACACTGGTCTGTAGGGAATCCTTGGACATGCCTACTGTATTAATGTTTTAACTCTCTGTTTCGAGACGCTTTCCACTGGCCTGATTACGTGGACGCTGACCTTTCCCTGGCAACAGACCGCTAAATCATCCGCATCGCCATATTCACGAGTCCGCTTCCCAGACCTTCTCAACCCATGCATCGCCCAGTCTGGCTCTGGTATTGGACCTTCCCAACGTCGCGAGTTCGCATCGTCATCGCCAGATTCAGGCCCTTCCCATGCACAATTAGACATTATTTCCCCCCCCCCGCCGCCACCAATTATTTTATTTTTATTTTCGCGGCACACCTGGGCACGTGAGAGGCCTACTGGACCTTCATCCGCTTTGCCGTCGTTTGGGCCAGCAGTCTTTCAGCGTTGCGCTTGTGGGCTTGTTCCTTGAACTGTGAGACACGTTAGACGTCACGCTCTTTCTCTTCGCAAGGTACGATATGAGGTAGACATCAAGGAGTTGAGCTCCCTAGGAAGGGTCTTCATACCTCTTCCAGCCCGCTGCACTCATGGTCCTCGGGCAGTCTGTGCTTGCTGCAGAAGTGCTTGTCGCAGAGATCGCATCCGCCGGCGATTATCTGCACCATTTTGACCTTGCAGTCCGTCATCAAGCAGCGTATCTTCGGGGGAGCCATGTCGTAGGCGGTCGCTGAGTTATTTATTGGGATGGATTGGTTTTGGGATTTTTTTCTAGACAGGGAGCGTTAACGATTTCTGTGTGGATGAAGTAGTAAATGAGTCGATACTTGAGCTCCAGCGCTCCTATAATAAGAAACCTTGTTTGGAGATCACCAGCTACGGGAATCTCCGCTGTCACAAGCCATCATTGTTTTTTTTTTGTGTTGGCTCCTGCTCCCAGTGTCGGCCTAAGCTACCTAAGTACTATAGCGTCAGCGCCATTGCGACTTGCCGAAAATGGCTTGCCTCGTGGAGGGCAGGGAGCGTCATTGTGAACTACCACCCTCGGCCCACCGGTTTTTTAGTAATAATGACTGGGGCTAGCGTCACGATGTGCACTTACACCTACTATGGTAAAGTACTTTTAACGCGTGAGGTCAAAGATGCGCCCAATGACGGAGCGACTGTCCCAGCAGCTGAGGAAAGCTGCCCAGCACTGCTCAGCGCTGCCCTAGTGATTGCTCAGGCGCTACGGAGGCCTACCCTTCTTGTGATAACATACCTAGCATTCAGTGATGTACTGTACTTGTACTTAGTAATCAGTTCTTGCATGTATGTAATCGTCAAAATTGGAGAATCTGATCAAACATACATATGGCCATCGAGGCCTTGTGGATAGACGCATCTCTGTGGCAAGTGCCGTATGCTGGGCATTCCCAGGCTTGACATCTCTCTTAAACTTGTGAACTGGCTCAGTCAGAAGAACTCAAAGTGGATTCACTTTACAGTCCAGAGCATTGCAGGACTTCCTAAAAAGAAGCTACTTATGGAGTACCCAGGTGGATGAGACGCAGTGATTAGACGTTCGTCAACATTAGACATTACAACGCATAAACTTCGATCACTGCAAATCCAGCAGATGAGTAGCAAATGCCTTGGGAAGCCGAAGAACTCAAGCAGAGTGTCAGGCATGCTTTATGTCAGGCCCGGCTCGGGCAGATCTCGTCCCTTCACACAGGCCACAACAACTCTAGTAAACACCTGCGGATCCTGGATATACCAGGTGTGCCTCATCGCACGGACTTTGCAACAATCCCTCCAATCCTCTCCGCTACCAACTTCTCCCGCTAAGAATTGTCATTCGTGGGCATGCGGCCCTTCTTCGTAGCCATCAGTGCCAGCTCTCTTGCGTTCCGAGCCTCAAAATCCCTCGTTGCCCCTCCCAGTATCAGATCCTCACTGTCCACCAGAATGGCCAGGATGTTACAAAGCTACTTGCAGAATCCGAGTGTGTTTTCAAGCCGCGAGCGTCAGCGCTCCTACGTCGGAGGTCGAGGCGCCTTCTTAACGGCCCGGAACGATGGAGATCAGCAGGTGGTAGTCTGATAAACATAGGCAGAGTGTTTGAATGTTTATTATGCCGTGTATTGGGAGGATAGTGTATTTTGGCTCGGCGTTGAGGGAGTCGTGGGGTAGATGGGTGTCTGGAACATGTGCCCGCGCCGCGGCACTCGCTTGGAGCTTACGTGGTATGGACTTCTTGTTGTTCATGTTTAAAATTTGTTTGTACGTGCAATATAATGTAGAATGGCACGTCACAGCTATAATAAACGAGCTGGTTCTATGGTCGCCGCACCTAGATCGCCTTGTGGCTCTGCCTAAGTAGGATCTAGTCTCAAACAACGACAAACCGCACAGTCAGCTGTTGGCATGCCCTTGAGGTCATACCTGTGCTACCCAGGTGTCAACTAAAGTTCTATCTAGGGAAAGAAGGGTCTCGCAACCAGCCATTGAAGCGACTACGGGAGCAATTCCTTCATGAGTCCGTACCTCCGATCACTTACTCAGTCATTGCCTCACCTTGGAACGTCGCCTATCTTCGTCTCAACATCCACAATGACGCCTGACTTGACCCGTTGAAAAAAAAAAAAAAAAAAAAAAGCTGGAGAACATTAACCATGAACACCCATATGGACTGCCGGTCAGCCAAGGCGAGCGCATGGAAGCCCACTACTCGTCTATAGTAGGCAAAGATTTTGAGCCTCAGATTGATTACTTAGCCGAGCACCGCCCCTGATGAACACATCCACCCTCAACGCGGAGCCTGACGGGGAAACCCTTTTAGGATGCTATAAACTTGTGTCGCTTGGCGATCTTGGGCCTGCTGGGCCCTGCTGTACTGGAAACCTCGTTAGAACAGCCGCTGTTGAAACAGGACCCACTCCTCCCAGATCCGTGTAAGACCATTGGTGGAATGGGTTGAAACAAAGCCAGAAGGGGAAACTAAACGCTTGGCGGGGCACTGGACTTCCCTGGAGCCCCTTGAGCGTACGGGGCACAGTTTCGCGGCTACGCCTTGGAGATCGACCTAAGCGAACAAACGACTAGTCACCAGGGCACACATCTGGAGAAGCCATTGCGACGTAACGGGAATACTCGACTACTATTTTCATACTCTCAAGATGGTACGTTGTTTTGTATAAAGCTGACTGGCTTCATGCAGGATAGATTTTCTTCATCCCGTCTACACTCCATCGTCTTTTTTTGAGCTTTCGTTTCATACCTGCAATCGAGCAGCCTTCCCTTGCGCTACTCTTGCCCTTCGTTCCGCCATTTCGATCTTTCCAGCCCCGGTGGTATCATTTTGACCAGTCTCTCCTTCGGTCTATCAGTCTTCTTTGCAAGAACTTCCCTTCCAGTCTTTACCTCTTCTCCGCCAAGATGCGATCCACCATTGCCGCCTTTGCGGCCTGTGCCGCAACCGCCTCAGCGCATTTCAACTTCGAAAGCCTGATTGTGAACGACGAAGTTACAGAACCCTACCAATACGTCCGCCAGACCACCAACGCCAACAGCCCAGTCACCGACTTGACCTCCAACGACATGGTCTGCAACCAGGGCGGCCTGGACGCGGACATCATGGCCAAGACCCAGACCTACACCGTGCAAGCCGGCGACTCGGTCGGCTTCACGGTCAACTCGGACATCGGCCACCCGGGCCCGCTGCACGTGTACATGAGCAAGGCGCCGAGCGGCACCGCGCAGGACTACGACGGCAGCGGCGAGTGGTTCAAAGTCTACTCGCTGACGACGTCGTCCATCACGGCCGACGGCCTGCAGTGGGCGAGCTACGTCGACGGCCGCGGCATCAGCAACTTCACGTTCGCGCTGCCCGCGGAGCTCGCCGCGGGCGACTACCTGATGCGCGCGGAGCACATCTCGATCCACGGCGCGCAGGCCCAGGGCGGCGCGCAGTTCTACCTCGGCTGCGCGCAGCTGACGGTCGAGGGCGGCGGGTCCGGCGCGCCGACGGACACGGTGTCGATCCCGGGACTGTATGATGGCTCGGAGCCGGGGATCCAGCTCAACATCTACTACCCCGTGCCGACGGAGTACACCGACCCCGGCCCGGCGACGTGGCCGAACAGCTGCGAGGACAGCTCGGCTAACTTTGCGGGGCAGACGTCGGATGGTGACTGTGGTGGTGCTTCTACCTCCAGCGGCACCTCTTCGTCTTCGGGCAGCAACTCGGGGTCTTCGAGCAACAGTGGTTCGAACGACACCGATGACAGCAACAGCTCGTCAGGGTCTGGGTCCTCCACGCCTACCACAACTGGTTCCGGGTCATCGCCGAGTGCCACGGGCTCGGGCTCTTCAAACAACAACGACGATAACAATGATGACACCAACGATGACGGCTCTGACGATGCTTGCACCCGAAGAGTGAAGCGATCGCACAAGAAGAGAAATGGTCTTGGCATGATGAGCAGATATGAGTAAATTGGGTAGGCAGTGTCCCTTGGGGAGCATCTACGTAGGTACTGTATCATGTCCACCGTCAGCGCTCAGGAAACGTTTTATGAGGAGTTGAGGAATCTTATTCATTGTACATTTTCTGGTAGAGCCAGTAAGCTCATTCCAATGCAAAACTTTCATTCACTCGATTCACTTGTGTTGCCTTTCACACTCAAGAGCTCGGATTGTGAGAAAATGGGTTTTGCGAGATGTCCCAGTCTTGGTGACTCACCTCGACGAGTGTATCCACCATGTACGTGCCCATTGCTTAAGGCTTGAGTGCCCGAACATACATGGGTATCGAGAACTTGTCTAGTTTGTGCCAACGTACTAAGCTGTTGAGAAAAGAGCTTCCTACGAAGTCATCTTCACCCATGCACCTTAGAAATCCATAATAACACTCTGAATCAGCCGCAGTCCAGCTGCAACTTGACTTCGTAGAAAACGAAGTGCGTGCGATGATCTTCAAGTGCAATGTAGAAGCCGCGGGGCTTTCCTGGACAAAATCACCTTACTCATGCGTATAAGAGTGAACGATCTGCGCTCGCTTCAAAGTTTGCACGGAGATCACAGAAACTCAGAAGAAACGAAAGGTGCTGACGAGTCAATACCTCAAGGCCCGTATACGCCGTGGAATTCCCCGATTGTGGCCATTCCCGTCGCTAACCCATTGCGATCGGAAAATTATGATTTTGTTGAGATCAGAGCTTCAAAGTAGCAATTCGAACATCGTCTGTGGTGTTAATGAGGCGTGGTTCGTTCGATCTGTATGAGGATCAATTTTCACCACAAGTGCGTAGCTCAAGTCAGGTGTTGACGTTGGAACGCAAGGTACTTATGCAGAAGCCACGGGATACCCACAACCCAGGCAAGGATAGATGTCGTGTCCATCGTATGATGCTCGGGCAAGTCGTCAGTTTCTTCGAGAATCGGCCATTCACCCTGAAGTCAAGCACGTAGGCGAGCATATGCAGACGTGAAAAAAATAGCTGATCACGCGCACCACGCGCTGTATACCAGGAGGTAGCAGCAGCTGTAGATCTTCACACTTGTCTCCATGTCCCTAGTCTGTCCACGTGGGTACCCTGTGTAATGCAAGGTACTCAGTACGTATAATTGGTCCAGTCGGTTCTTGGTTCATGCAGATCCGCTGAGTCAGCATTCGGACTACTCTTTCGGGTCGGGCACATCAGTTCATCCCGGGGCTCGATGGGCACGATTCGTTGATCTCACTCAGGCTATGCTGAGGCTGAGGCTAACGTGAAGATGGAGGACCAACTGTGCCTAGGCCTGAGTGTATGCCTCGATAAATGGGCTCACCGTCTAGGAAGTGCAATATGCAATATCGTACAACTTCAATGGACGGCGTGTGAAAGTTGCGGTCATACATATAGGTATTTGCAACACAAGCAGGCGTTGGCTGCACCTTTAATTACTCAAGGTTCACGGCACTCAACAACAGGCCACCGAAATGGAGCCGTAGCGACGGCGTCTTGGGACGACGCCCATTCTAGTTCTCAGGGGTCAGTGCGATCCCAAAGAGGCACCGGAGTGGGTCCTAATTCGTTAATGTGAATAGAGTTCAAGGTGCGGCCGGCCACGCTACCAAAATATACGATCTTGATTTGAAGAAATAGAAACACATTCCTCGAAGACTCCACCTTTTTGGCCAGTCACTGCCGGCTATGCATAAAGTTTACACCTGCACACGACACTCCGACTCAGGTATCTATGCAGGGTCTGCCGCCGTGCGCACTTCTCTGTAGCGAATCTTGGAAGAGGCACAGCAGGGCTGAAGGAGCCCCTGAGTATTTTCGGTAATTTGCTGGGCACAACCTCGTCGGGCAAACCTTTGCCATGAATCCTAGAAAATAGCGTCGGTTGTAGAATGTGAGGAGCCTTATGCCGATACAAAACAGCCTTCATGTCCCTCGTCCTTCTCACTTTCAAGATCGGTTCTGCAAACGTCGTTCACGACCCCCCGTGATACAGTCCGCTCCTTCCAGCACTTCGTGCCTTGTATCTGGCTTTGATCAGTAGCGTAATCACTGATCGTCCTTTCTCTTAGAATCACTTGGATATTTCTTTCTTTCACGACCACTTATTCATATTATCGCACTTGTATAATCACAATGGTTTGCCCAACCAGTGTCACCGCCGCCGCTGGCGCCGTGGCAACCGCGGCAGCTGGCGTCTCTGTCACTGCCCCTCGCCATGTCATGTACTTTGACCAGTGAGTAACTTAAAACAGGATCGTGAACAAGGACCAGAACTCAGTGAGCTAACATCATCATCCTAGATGGCACACAGCCGTCCTGCCTAACAACACAATGACCGCCGGCGTCACCCACGTCATCACCGCCTTCTCCAACTCGTCCCTCTTCACCACCGACCCCGTCGGCGAGTACACGCCCTTCATTGAGCTAACCGACCTCCGCGCCATGTTCGACAATGGCACTAAGATCTGCATGGCGGTCGGCGGCTGGGGCGACACCGAGGGCTTCCGCGTCGGCATGGCCACCGAGGAGTCGCGCGCGCTCTACGCGCAGAACATCGCGACCACGCTCGACACCCTGGGCTACGACTGCGTCGACATCGACTACGAGTACCCCGGCGGCAACGGCTACGACTACCTGCAGGTGCCCAACTCGGAGCTGGTGTCCGAGATTGAGACCTTCCCCCTGTTCCTGTCCGCCATCAAGGAGGCCATCGGCACCAAGGAGCTGTCCATCGCCACCCCGGCCAAGGAGATCGACATGATCGCTTTCACCGCCGAGAGCGTGCCGCTGATTGACGCCGCCGTCGACTTCGTCAACATCATGACCTACGATCTGATGAACCGCCGCGACACCGTCACCAAGCACCACTCGGACATCAACGGCTCGCTCAACGCCGTCGACCACTACATCAACCGCGGCCTGACCCCATCCAAGATTAACCTCGGCTTCGCCTTCTACGCCAAGTACTTCCCCCTCGCGACCAACGGTACCTGCACGACGCCCACGGGCTGCGCAGTCGGCGTCGCCGAGGCCGTGGACGGCAAGGACCTGGGCACTTCGGGCACGTCGACCTTCGAGGCGAGCTCGTTCCCGCCCGCAGCCGTCGACGAGTCCACGCTGACGTCGTCGCCCGACGGCGCGTGCGGCGCGGGTACGACCTTCTCGTGCGGCGGCACCGACTGGGGCCGCTGCTGCTCGCAGTGGGGGTTCTGCGGCAACACGGTCGACCACTGCGTGCCCAAGTGCCAGAGCGCGTACGGCGAGTGCGACGCCACCGAGACCAAGACGATCGCGCAGTCGTTCGCGGAGGCGCTGGCCAACGGGCAGACGGACACCGAGGCCGGCGGCCAGTGGTACATCGACACGGAGCTGAAGCTGTTCTGGACGTGGGACACGGCCGAGCTCATTGCGCAGAAGTTCACGGACATTGTCGCTGCGCGCGGGCTGGGCGGTGTCATGGCGTGGTCGCTGGCGCAGGACAGCTACGACTGGAGCCACCTGAAGGCTATGCAGGATGGTGTTGCTGCCATGAAGGCCAGCGCTGCCAAGACGAGGAAGATTCGCCGCAACAGGCTCTACTAGAGCGCTGAGGGGTGTGTTCCTGCTTTTGCGATAGAGGGTCACGGGCAGCCGTATGTACGAGTAGCATAAAAACTCACATTGGTAGATATTGAGTCGATAATAGACATGTCTAATTCTCATCCAGATTTCCAGTGATGGCTTCACTATATGACGTGCCCTGCGACATCTCCTGTCCCAGGTAGTTGATGTATGGTAATAGGCGACTGGCCCTCACCTCATCTACATTATTCCCTGTGAAAGGGAGGCGCCGTCTATTCGAGCCACTGCTTGATGGCAGTGACAACATCGTCGGGCACCTGTTCCGGGATATAATGCCCCGACTCAACCGTATGCCCATCCACACTGAC
Organism: Ophiognomonia clavigignenti-juglandacearum; assembly: GCA_003671545.1. NCBI lineage: Eukaryota > Fungi > Ascomycota > Sordariomycetes > Diaporthales > Gnomoniaceae > Ophiognomonia > Ophiognomonia clavigignenti-juglandacearum. Next base: position 13,018 of record PYFS01001424.1, on the reverse strand, counting down.
ACCCGGCTCCGTCACCTTCCGCCACTCAGCCAGCGCATCGAAGCACTTCTCAATGACCCCCTCCTTCCCCCACAACACCGTCAACGGGCACCGGATCCTTCTGCCCTCCGCGATATCCTTCCTCTGCTCCTCCAAATCCAGCGTCGCCGCCGCCCGATAGTCCTGGCACATCGCGTGCACCGTGTCCACATCACTCAGCGCCTTGACATACTCCTCAAAGCACTCCGCCCGAAAGATCCCCAGGCCCTCGCCCTGCCGCCCGCCCATGAACGTCCTGGCCGTCTCGCGCGGGCTGCCCAGGATCATTAGCTCCGGCAGCGGCGTCTTCTGGATCAGGAAGAACCAGTGGAAGTACGCCGTCGCGAACGCCATGTCCGTCGCCTCGTACATGGCCAGCGTCGGGCAGATGTCGAGGAACAGCGCGCGCGTGACGCGGCCCGGGTGGTCGACGCACAGCTTGTGGCCGACGCGCGCGCCGCGGTCGTGCCCGCAGAGGTAGAACGACGGGAAGCCGAGCTGCTGCATGGCGGACGCGCAGTCGGCGGCCATAGCGGACTTGGCGTAGAGCGAGGTGTCGTTGGCCGGCTTGGATGAGGACCCGTAGCCGCGGAGGTCGAGGAGGATGACGGTGAAGTGGGACGTGAGCTTCGGCGCGACAAGGTGCCAGATGTGCAGGGTTTGGGGGAAGCCGTGGAGGAGGAGGAGGGGTGGGAGTTGAGGGGTGGAGGAGTGATTCTTGCTGCGGAGGCCGCGGATGATGATTTCGGGGGAGGTTTGGGTGGTGAGGGAGATGGGCTCGAAGTCGGCGAACAAGGGGCTTGCGTCGTCAGCCATGATGAGATTTGGTATGGGAAGAGATGTGAATTCGTGAGTTCTGGCAGCGATATGTATGAAGGTACAAGTACATTTGACGCTGTGCTAGCTGATGTGGGGATGATGTACTGGACCCGGACTGGTGCTTTTCGGGCCGGACGAAGTGCGGAGAGGAGAACACACCAGGACTATCGAAACTCCGGCCGTAACCTCCGATGTCGTGAGGAGAAGATACCACAAACTTCGGCCCCGGTATTCGCTGAGAGCAGATCTATAAGGCTTTCCCCTCACAAAAGATCCACATCGCATCTTACTACCGACACTCTTCTTTCTGGCAGGAGTTTCCTGAGAACACTACTTACAGAGTTCCGCAGCTCTTCCGCCTCTCGCTGGTTATTTCAAACAGCCAAAATGTCTTCCACACCCCTCAAAATTGCAGTGATCCCAGGCGACGGCATCGGCAATGAAGTCATGCCCTACGGCGTCCGCTGCGTACAAGCCGCCGCGGACATCTTCCACATCCCCATCACCTTCACCACTTTCCCCTTCGCCAGCTGCGCCTATCATGCCGAACACGGCACCATGCTGCCCCCGGACTGGAAAGAGACGCTCACCCCCTTCGACGCCATTTATTTCGGCGCAGTTGGCATGCCCGACCAGCTGCCCGACGATGTCTCCCTGTGGGGCAGCCTGCTCAAGTTCCGCCGCGAGTTCGACCAGTACATTAACCTGCGGCCGTGCCGCCTCATGCCGGGCGTCAAAAGCCCGCTTGCGGGCCGCAAGCCGGGGGATATTGACTTCTGGATTGTGCGGGAGAACACCGAGGGCGAGTACACGAGTCTCGGGGGCAAGATGTTTGAGGGCACGGAGCGCGAGATTGTCGTGCAGGAGACGGTCATGACGCGGACGGGGGTGGATCGCGTGCTGAAGTATGCGTATGAGCTGGCGAGGAGCCGGCCGCGGAAGAAGCTTACCAGTGCGACGAAGTCGAATGGGATTAGCATTACGATGCCGTACTGGGACTCGCGGGTGAAGGAGATGGCGGCGAAGTACCCGGATGTGAGCACTAACCAGTTCCATATCGACATCATGACGGCGCACTTTGTCCAGCGGCCGCAGATCTTCGATGTAGTCGTGGGCAGCAACTTGTTTGGCGACATTCTGTCGGACTTGGGACCAGCATGCACTGGGACCATCGGCATTGCGCCGTCCGGGAATATCAACCCTGAGAAGAAGTTCCCTAGTCTCTTCGAGCCTGTACACGGGAGTGCGCCGGACATATTTGGGAAGGGCATTGCTAACCCGGTCGGCATGATCTGGGCAGGCTCGATGATGCTGGGACATTTGGGGCACCAGAATGCTGCAGACGCGATGCTGAATGCTATTGAGACGACTTTGGCAGCGTCAGAAGCTGGTGTCATGACGCCGGATATGGGAGGGACTGGGACCACGCAGAGTCTGGGTGAAGCCATTGAGCGGCATATTCTGGCCCTCCAGGAGAAGTAGGTAATGGTAGGGCAAAGCTGTCATTCGCTGGTATATAACCTTGGGAATCAACGGACTGTCAAGGAGAGCAGAGAATCACCAAGCTGCCGGGACAGGTCACTTACTGGTAGTCTACCAACCACATTATGAACAATTGATCCACATTCAAGGAGCATTCGAAGCGAAAACAATCAGATAATGCCACGTGGGAACTCAAATTTCACCAGGGGTGATCCACAGCCCCATCAGTATCAACACTATACACTCAAAACCTTCTCGCATGCCCGACACTAACCACATAATTACCCCATGCCTGGATTCCAGACCCGACAATTCCGCAAAACAGCAACACATCACGACTTCAAGCAAGCCGCTCCTACAAGGCCGCTACCGAGCTCGACAAAACACCCTGACCTGTCCCACTATTTCCGCATCGGACTCATCATGACCCAGCTCAGGCATGCCCGAGCTCCACTTCTCTTCCACCGCTGGCAGCTGCGCCATGAAGTCCAAGCGCAACGCCAGCCCTCTCCACGTATTCAGCTTCGGGTCGACCGGAACGCGCGGCGCATCGGCTCCACGCTGTAAGGCACGTTCGCTGTCTTCCAAGGTTGTGTTACCCCTACGCCGTTCATAGGTTGAACTCTTCTCCTTGGAAGAGGCCCATTGGATCGTGGAATACCCAAGAGAGCACAAATTCCCAACCCGCGCGTTGGGCCCAATCTTACCTAGGTAGGCAGGAGGACATTCGTGAATGGGCAGGCCTGAACGCTAAATTGCCCGCCCTAATCTGCCGCTTTTATAGTCAAGCAAATAAGACTGCACTGACTGTGCTTCTTTCAGACTCGCCGAAGATGACTGCAGTTAAAGATGCTGGTCTGATGAAGCCTCCTGCCCCTCTGAACCTACGCTATATTCCTCCCTCCGGCAATTCGGGCTGAAGTCTCAAGTAAGATGAATTAGCCGCGCGGTGGTATCAATTTTTGAACTTGTCATCTCGGCAGGATATGCACATCGAGGACACGCTAACACATAGTCACTTACCAATGTAGCCAGCCCCGAATATTGCACTTCGTCAAGTTGAAAGTGTTCTTACATATTCTCCACCTCTTTGCCCCTATCTTCTGATGTCCCGACACATCAGCTTTGGACCCTGATAATTTGGTGAGAAGCGGGATCTGGGATGACGGCGCGCAGATCTAACTAGTGACATAGCAATGAAAGCCCCAGGACCAAGGTAGCGAGCCCACACCCTTTCGCCGAGAAAGTAATATGACCTGAGCTCAGGGGGCTGATATCCCCGCAATCCAGTGCGAGTGGCGCCCTTGTATTGTTCTCTGATGGATGCCTTAAAAGTCTAGTCTGTAATCAATGTATGTAGGCAAAGTCAGAATAGGGAGTTGGAGGGCTGTTAGACAAACTTCGAAACTCTGGAAGTACTCGAGCGGCAGCACGCGCGGTGGGCCTCCTGATGCATCCCAAAATGAAATATTGTCCTTTGCTAGTAGTACCGGGTGCAAGGGCCTGGACACTTGCAAAGAGTTTGTAAGTATCAGTCTAGAGATCAAAAATATCAGAATCGATAAGTGCTGGCAGGCCGTGGCTTTTAAAGATTCTATAGTCGCAGACCACTACTCAGAGCGCACTCACAGGCATTCCCTCAGAAAGTGACCCAGATACAACAAGACAACATAGTACCTGCAGCACATCATTAGCGATATCCATGATTTATTTTACCGCGTAAAAGTTCTCTCACAGTTTCTTTAACGTTTCCCTGCTCATTGGTGCTTGCGCGTCTGGAGCAAGGTGTTGCAGATAATCGGTTGGCAACGTGCCCCAGGATTGCCGTGGCCCAGGACGCGCAGTAGTTTGCATTTTCAAATCCTCGATGCCTCGTCTAAGTTCTGCAAACTACGAGTCAATGCTGTCGCTTAAACCAGTGGGTACCTGGCTGGTCGGAGGGTGAGGTCCGGCAGAGGAAGCGAGTGAGGGATTGAGAAGTGCGACAAGTTCAGGGCGCATCGTCTCGTGGAAGACTTTTCGAAGGACCTCAGGCATCATTTCTCGGGTGTCAGACAGAATCTCCCTAACGGAACGACGATACTCCTCATTAGTACTGCCCAAACGGTCCACGATGAAAAGAAGAAGATGCGAGCGTAATCTTGGAAATGCCTCACATCATAAGTCTCTGCAAAAGGGTGTCGAGCACACGCATATGCGTCTCGATCTTGCCACTCAGAACCACGAGCTTGTTGGACACTTTCATATACCAGTCCAGCTTTGGAACGATATGCCTGTATCTGCCTGGCCTCGCTGTACGACCTAAAGTAGGCTCAAACTTCGAAATCTCATGAAGAAAGCTTTCGACTGGACCCTTGATCCTATCCACCTGTGCTCTGATGTCTGCGGCGTACCTCGGGCGTGCGTTGACTTCGACCAAAGTCTGAAGAGGTTCCAACGTAGTGATCAGACTGTGTAAAAATGCAGCAGCCTCTCTATATTGCTCACTGACACCGCTGCAGTGATCGAAAGCATCGTAAAGGTCGCGGGCGAGTGTTATAGCCGCAACAATGTCTCCGGCGGACCACCCGAAAGACATGTCAACGATGAGTTGACAAGCGGAAGATACAGTAGTGTGCTGGTGTTAGGTTGAGAAGGATCGAACTAGCACTTGAGCAAACAGATGAGCGGAGAAAGGGAGAGGAATCTTTATTAATTCGCGGTACAGGCATTGGCAATAGTCACAAGACTCTGTTTTCTTAGTCGGCGTAGCGAGCGACAAGATAGATGCAAGAAAAGCTTTGTACAGCCTGGAGTTCAACTCAAGATAACATTTCCTGCAGACCGCGCAATTCATTATGAAGCAACTCGCTTTTGATTCGAAGAGAAATTGTAACGCGACTGCGAGACACTAGAGAACGGTATGTGGGCTGCGGCCACATGCATGGTTATATCCAGTTTTCCCAGTGAGTAGGCTGCCTCCTGTGCTACTGAAATATGTGCTGAACCGATTGTGACCTTGCAGGCACTGCCACATGCAGGCAGCAGGTATGTGTGGTTCGTCCACCGGAGCATGTGGCTGTATCTCGTGGTGACAGCTGTCCTGAAGTTAAGAAAAGAAATTTTGCGTCAAGCCTGGGAGCATCTGGTCACGATACTACGCCTTATACATGCCTTGCAGCCGTCAGTGCAACTTTGGTGGTTGGACATGTCCTTCATGTCTCTGATGCCAGCCCCGGTAAGACTCGTCCCCTCGGGAGGCCAAGCATCTATAAAATAAGGCCTCTGAGTAAATATACTTGAAAAGATTGGCCAAGATGTAAGTAGCATTTTGGCGGTTTGGTACGAGGTGCATATAGGTCTCCTGGGAAGCCCGCGATGTCAATGCACAGTGCTAGTCACAGTGCGCACAACGCAGTGTCGACAGTACGACAAACATTGGGCGACGAACAGGCCCCTGCTCTTGTAATTCGCTTGAAGTCAACACCCGCCGTCTATTATCACAATGAATTTCTTTACACTACTGTCTTTGTGTCAAGATAGCTCTTTGCGTGAAATATTGAATACTGATCAATATGAGAAAGGACGTCGGGGAAGGAGCACCGGACTTACATAATCACGACAGCAAATGCCGAACTTCCCCACCAAGTCAGAAACGTCGTCACAATTTCCACCACAGCATTCTCTCGTCAACAACTCACTTCGGAACCTGGAAACCACCCCATTACCTTTTCAAAATGGCATCCGAGTCCAATCAAGTGGTCTTCTTCGACCTTGCCTCCAAGCAGGGCACATGCTGGTCCCTCAACCCGTGGAAGACCCGCTTCGTGCTGAACTACAAGAACATCCCCTACCGCACCGAGTGGATGGAGTACCCCGATCTGAAGGCCCGCTTCGAGCCGCACATCCCCGGCGGCATCGACGGCGGCCAGTACACGATCCCCACCATCACACTACCGGACGGCACCTGGTACATGGACTCGCGCAAGATCGCCACCGTCCTCGACGCCAAGTACCCGGAGCCAGCGCTGAAGCTGGACTCGCCGGCGCACGACAAGCTCGCCGAGTTGCTGCCCGGGCTCATGGGTGCTTTGCGCGGAAACTACTTCCCGACGATCCCCAAGCGACTTCTCAAGGAGGCCAGTGTGCCGTACTGGTACCGCACGCGCGAGGAGAAGGTCGGGTCCACGCTCGATGAGCTGGAGGCGCAGGATGGCGGGGAGGTGGGGTTTGCGCATGCGGAGAGCAGGCTGAAGACTGTGACGGAGATGTTGAAGGAGAATGGTGACGGCCCGTTCTTTGAGGGGAAGACTGTCACGTACGTGGACTTTGTTTGGGCTGGGTTCTTGCTGTTCTGGCAGCGGATTGGGGATGACAAGTTTGAGGCGTTGTTGAAGAGGACCAGTGACTCGAAGGTGCACTTGGACCTGCTCAAGGCTGTGGAGCCCTGGTCGAAGAGGAACGATCATTGATCTGATCGGCCGGTAAATGCAGTCAGGACTCAGGACCGGTGTTGCGCCTGCATTTGCAGGCGGAGACTCGCTTCAGTTGTTGGTCAGCTGTAACATACCCCCAGCTCATCGAAGTACAGAACATCAAGCGTATGCGAGTGGTTCTAACAAGTCACGCACATTCGAATCGAAGTCGAAGGAGATGGTGGTGATATTGACCGTTAAGGGAGTAAGCCACCCGCAGCAATGGGTGTGTCACAGGTATCTCATCAAACCATTTACCTTGCACCGCTTATCCTATGAAACAGGTAGATACTGTGGTGGACGATTAGGGAGGGTTGGGAAATTTTCGTGCTTCCAACCACCTACACCTCATCCACGCGAAGCCCACTCCCCATGCCCACCACTTCACACGCTCCATGTCTCTTCTATACAGCAAAACTGTTCAGCTCATCTGGCATTAGAAGCTCTCTTGTCAACCAGTGAAGATTTGGGCACAATTTCATCAGCAGGCAGTTCCACTGGCTCCGGCATGCGTCCCTCGGACCCAGAAAGCTCGAAAGGCTGAGTGCCGAGAGGCTCCGAACCAGGCAGTTCTCTTATCTCCGCATCACGCGTGTCAAGCTCTGCCTTCTCAAAACGTCTTTGACGCCGAGCTGCCCACCTCGACAGGGCTCTCACAGGAGAAGCAGAGCTCACTGACGCCTTAATTTTGCGCCGGCGATAGAACCATCCCCCAAGGAATATCATCACGAGGACTGCGACAGCCACGCCTGCGCCGATGCCGCCCTTTTGAGATGTCGAAAGACCGCTGCGAGGGGGGCCGCTCTTGAGATCCAGTGTCGTTGGCGGTGGCATCACCGGAAGGGCAGGTCGTCGCGCTGGGCGTCGAGGTCGACGGAAATATAGTGAGCGTCTGTGTGACAACCTGAAATGATGACGCAGGGTCCACATTCGAGCTTGGTGAATTTGTGAAGGTCTCAAGGACTGTGATCACATCCTGGGTTGACTCAGTCGCTAACGGACCGTCGCCCGTGATGCTTATGGGGGCCGGGAGGGTAGACATTTAAGGACTTATTTCGCGAAATGAACTTCGGCGGGGTATTTGAGTAGCCAGTCCTTTCAGGGAGTGACGGCTTAATGCCAGAGCAGGCTAGACGGGAAAATGTGACGGCCTAGTGGCTCCGAGAGGTAGATATGACAGTCAGTCCACGCAAATATGCATTAACAGAAAACGTGTGAGTGAGGAAGTCTTTAAGCTGCAAAGAAGCATCTCTGGAGACACATCTACAGGGAAACTTGGAAAGAAACCTTTAGGGGACAAGGACGAACCTGGGGTTGAACGGCCTGAGGAAGCGAGAGGGGTCGCAACTGTGATGACCACATGCCGCGAGGGCGCAGAAGCGACCCCATCTACTGTTGGCCCCCAAGATGCATGTAAGCTGCTACTTATCACAAAATTGGCAGATGCTTACTATGCACCAGGTACGGAATAGGTAGTTACCCGATGCAACCACGGGCAAGGGGGCACCTTTTCAGCTCTGCTAAAAACAATTGTCTTTCATCACGACGACGGCAATCTTTCACAGGCCTAGCTGGAAGTCATCCAAATCGGCTGTGTTTCACCACAGAATCTTCTTCCGTGGATTCAAATTCTCCCACGGCAAGAAAAGCATCTATCTGGTTGTTGTGATCGTGCTGAACACAGCCGTCCTGCATTGCCTGCGGCTTGCTTACCTACCCAGGCGCTGGCGGTTCGCCCCTGGATTCTCCCCAATCCTTAGATACCCAGGTGTTTCATATCCATACCTCTTCTCCTTATCTCTCCTCGTAGATCAACGGTACTCGAGCACAAAGCGAGCGACCGAAACTTCCAGTTGCTGTGGCCACTGGCTGACTTGGATGGGGAGACGATTTGTGACTTGATGTGCGCGGCCTTAATGTCTTAGCCGGGTCTGTTGAGTTCTCAGTAGCACAATCACAAAGCTTCTGCGAGCGTCTTCATTTATGATTGAGGGAAAAGATAGGTCAGTGGTGCAAAGGAAGCACTATTCAGGTCATCTGTGCACGATGTGAAGTTCGCTGTCTGACTCTCAAATTCTCATGAGGAAAACCTGGGAGGGAAAAACCCAGGAGCAGCTATGTATTCAACCAACCAAAGCAACCCTCAATTTAGTCATTGCTTAAGTGTCCTGTCAGTAGATTGTCAAGTAACATTCTAGCTTCGAGCAATGAGCGTGGTGCATCAGTTGACGTTATATCAAAACATTCACTAACAGATTCCCACCAAACTACAGGGCAGATTGTTAGAGGCCTGTCCCACAGAGATCACATAATTCTATTTGCAGTCTGGGACTGAGACAAGGGGTTTCTTATGAGGGTTAGGGTCCAGGTGCAAGAGTCGAGTTGTTCCCGCGGCCTCCTCACTTTGAATGAGCAAGATACGCACCCAGACACCCTCACACAAATTCAAAATGAACGCGTTCTCGCCTTCTTTCGGCTATGGCCTTGGGACAGCCTACATCTTTCTCGGTCTCAACGCGTACCTGCGCCCCGGGTTTGAGTACACGCGCTTCGGCCTGCCTCTCGAGCGCGCCGCTCATCCCCGAGAAAAGGCCATCATCGCGAAACCTGAGCCAAGCTCTGAGCAGGGCTTCGTCTCGCCGCTCATCTACACCAAGGCCAGCCGCGAGATATCCTACGGGCTTGCTCTCATAGCGCTGCAGTACCAGGGCAACACAGCCGGCGTCACGACAGTCACTGCGATCTTCTCGCTGGTCGCGCTTGGTGACGGGTTCGTAGTCCGGTATCGCGGGGGAGAAGAGCTTAGACACACAGCCTGGTGGCGCTGGATGGAGTCTCTGGCGCTGGCGGCGTGGGCTGGGTGGAGGCTTTTCCTCGGGTATGGCGAGTGGGCAGCCTTTCACGCGCTGCATATCTAGCACTTGGGGCTGTTGAGTGCTTGCCCTGGCGACGACAGTAGTTTGCTACAATCCTGCCTTCCAGCTAGAGTCATGCAGCAGAGGGGAAGTGCTGCTGGCATCAGCATGGCACGCTCGGGTAGAAAGGCGTTGTTGCGTTTTGGGTTTACGGTGCTCTCCAACCTCGGCCGGCGCTCGTCCCGGACGCCACAACTTGCTCCGACTGGTGCAATCCTTCCCCTCACGACGAGGATGTTCATCCACCACCATTTTCGTCACTCGCACAATCCCACCATCCTTTACCACCCAGCAGCAACTTACTCAATCAGTATGGCGGCACAGATAGAGGCATGTGGTCCAGACTGACGACGTCACCATATCTGACGGCTTTGTTCGTTAACAACGACTTCGTCGCCGTGTAGATGTATGCTCTCTGGACTTCGCGCATCTGTGCACGGCAAGCGTGAAAAGGAAACCTCACGGCTAGTCATCCAATAAACTCACGCTCAAACCTGAACCTTCCCACCCTCCGTCGATTTCCTCTTCTCCTCAGGCCCATCATGACCTCCGTCAGCGCCATAGCTATGGCCGCGGCCTTCAATTCCGGCGACGCCTACCGCAGCATGATCATCCACGGCAATGTGCCAGGTCCAGATATCAGCGAACTCTCGGGCGGCCGCAAGTTTCCGCCCACACCACCACACTTGACCAGCAGGATCCTGTACGTGCCGAGCCACAACGACATTGTCACTCACCTGCCTGTGTACGAGTTCACCAAGGACTTCAAGGAGGCCATCAAAGACGAGCCTATCGGGAGTAGTCGCTTCAAGACGGGCTTCGGCCTGATGCCGAAGCCTTGTGGTGATGGGAAGGGCACAAGCAGTGTGTCGTATCTGCTGGATTTTGAGTCCTCGCCCGTGATGACCTCGCCGACTGGTTTGGACATGGGACCCAGAAGGAAGAGTAGCCTCGGATGCATGCCAACGAAGATGACTGTCCAACGGCGCATGCTCTACGGCGCAGACGTCGAGGTCAGCCTGACGATCCCGCCTCATCCACCATTCGGAACAGTTGTCGACGACGGCGCAACAGCCTGCATCATCCACCCATCCTCAACAACTCTGGCCATCCCGCTGTTAACGTCATTTCCGGTGCCCCGTACGATCACAAAATTCGGCTTCAGCCGGAATGCTTGGTTCACCTTCACCATCCAGAGTCTGCTGGACGAGCCAAGAACGCTGCAGTGGCAGATCCACCCTTCGGAACATGGCTCGCTCAGGTACACACTCATGGAGATACCATGCGGCAGTCCCACGACCCCGAAGAGCGCCGAAGGACAGGACATTCCATTCTCCGCAGCGGATCCCGAAAACGAGCACCTCATCCGCGCCATCTACCACAACGTCGGGCTGGGGTTCTCGCTTTCTCAGCCATACAGTGAAGGCGTGCTACTGCTGCAGGATGGCCTCGAGCCGGAATTTGAGGCCCTCGTCATCTCCAGTCTCATCGGTGTGCTGTGGAAGGCCCGCAATGAGGAAAGCAGGCCGCGAAAAATGTCCAAGTCTGAGGCGGCCGGGAAGCCTGCTTCGCGCAAGGGGAGTGTGGATGATGGGGAGCCGACGAGCCCGGGTAGGAAGGTGAAACTGTTCAGCAAGATCCTGGGGAAGAAGTGAGGTGCAGACTCTCGGTCACGCAGATTGGCTGTTGGATTTCTCATGTTCTTTTGCCCGAAGATACCCGGTGGGATCGTTGGTCTCTGCACTCGGCGCATGGAGGAGGTACTTAGTCTGGCAAATCTCACTTTGTTGTCACGACCACTACATCACATTCAATGTTATCATACCAGTCCTCGCTTCGATATGGCTACCTCACACCTCCTAACTGCATTCTACGGTGTCTTCAAGTGGAGGCCGAATAAGTTTGCTTTGGCACGGGCTGAGCAGCCGGGGGTGAGTCATGGGCAGGGACATTTGTTGCATGACACACAGCGTGTACAAGCTCACCGCATGTATTGGACGCCTCGGCCAGCTGGGTAGAAAGGGAATTTCTGAGAAGAGTGACTCGGAGTCCTATGTGTCCGAGCCCTTTCGCGCAATCCTCATAATCGCATGACATCACCTTGCTGACCCAGTACCGGCGGGCACGGCCTACGGCCTGCGGTATGGGAATGTCCCAGCCCGCACGAGTGGGAGTAGGTAAGACGGCAGCAGTGCCGCCGCGGACTTCCAGGATGTGTCTGCCAGTGGCGACCTAGGGCTCCATGCCGACAAGGGCGCGGGGAGCCACGGCATTTGTCTCTTGGATTTATCGTTCAAGCTCGGTCCAGTTACGAAGGAGAAAAGAAAGGCCCGAGAAAACGGCCGCCAGCGCTCTTAATTGGCCCATACCAGCCCCACCAGATGCTGTGGCACCCTCTCCGGCCCCTTCCCCATCCAGATCATCGGCCATATCTCCATGGCGGCTGTACTTGCCGCTGTCGAGGGTGATAGTGGGAGCCTTGCGGTCAGCGTGATAACCAGCTCCGTATCCTTCACCGTAGTCACTATGGGGTGGCATAGCAGGTCAGTACCTGCAGGAAGGTGGCTGCAAGTGGCCAGGTTGCTGGCCCTGGGCTACATAGCCTGGAGGGGCTTGTTGATGAGCAGGAGCACCGCCTGCTGGCTGCGTGGCATGCAGCCTGGAGCCTATCCGGGCTGGCCGCGCAAGACCGCGTTGCGAAATCCCACTTCGACCACCTGATTGGGCTCCAGGCCTCCGCCGTTGCTTGTGAGGTCTGGAAGAACCTCGTCGGCCGCGGCACACACACAAAAAAACGGAAGAATAAAAACCACCAACGCTGCTTGTTACGACGGTAGCTTTGGGACGGGTCTCGTTGCCGTCGGTGAAGATATCTGGAACAAGGCCACAAGCCACAGGAGAAGAAAAAAAAAGACAAGGAACGAAAAGGGGAATCGAGTGGCCGGCAGCGCTGCTGGTCCGGCGGGTGGCAGGTATTCTGCCACAAAAACACATCGCCCGCGAAACATTGCGTTAGCCTGGTGCATGTGAGGTGGCTTGCTCTGGTGCATTGGGACTCACTGATTGTGGTGCATCGGGACTGGCCAGGCTGGCACTAGCTCTGATGGATCTGTGCGATCGACGGAGTTTGAGGTGATAAAGCCCTTCCGGGCCAAAGACCACGGTATCGAGACAGCACGCTCGGCTTTGCTCAAACGGCTCCCGCCCACAGAAAGGGAAAAGAAGAAAAAAAAAAAAAAAAAAAAAAAAAAAAAACAAGAGAAAAAAAGGGGGGGCCCGCGGGAGGGGCGCTTGGGGAAAAAAGGGCCACCGGGCGGGGGGGGGGGGGGC
>PYFS01001400.1:0-15157 GCA_003671545.1 Ophiognomonia clavigignenti-juglandacearum | reverse complement strand
AGAGGAGTGTGCTGAAGCATAGGGCAAAGGCGCTGAAGAGCACAAAGTTCACTGATTGCGGGAGCACTGTGCTTGGCCGAACTTTATCACCACTGCACGTTCATTTGTGAATCGGTTCTCCGTATTCAGCAGCCAGTCAGCCGGGCTGTCTGACGGTTGAACCAGGCGGGATGTTGAGAACGGAAGACCCAGAAGAAATTGAACCAGGACGAAATTCCGAGTTCATGCTGGAGCCTTGCAAATAGGAAGGTTCTCTCGTTGCTACCAGTACAACGAGCTCGAGGGGTCATACCTATTAAGCGAACCCGAGTGGGTAGGACTAGAAACTGGGAAGGAAAGTAAAACACATGAATTAAGGCCCAATGCAAAAATGTTGTCCTAGCCCCCAGACACCAAGACGATGGAAGTAGAGAAGAAGATGTGAAGGGGGAGGCGACGGAGGTAAGAAAAGAGCACTACGCCCACAGAGTCGAGGGTCGTGGCCGCGCCCATGGCACGCCCACGGTACGCCCACGAGATTAGTGTTTGCTACCTGTCCCTTTTCTAAGTCACCTTCGCCGTGCTGAGAACAATCGTTGCAAAACCCCCAGAAACAGACTCCGTCACCGTATGCTGTACCGTAAGCTGTACGTTGCACAGAACAAGTCGCATCGCCTAGGAGCATAGTAGCCAACACCAGCGATTGCAGACATGAAACAAAAAGTCATACTCAGGTCTCAGTAAAAGAGATGGCCAGCCACTGGACTGTATGAAGAGGCTTAACGCTGGCCCGGGTATGCGGGAAAGAAGAAGAGCGGGAGCCCAATCTGTTACTAAGCTGGCATGTTCCAAGGGATTCCAGACACAAATATGCGCTTGCAAGACCTGTATTCTTTAGTAGAGAGCTGGTGCTAGAAATGGAACTATCACAGTCCTGAACACATGATGGCTCTGACGGGATCTGGTACACAGGTATTCTAAAGCAAAATGATCGGTACAGGACATACTGCGAAGCCGTCAGCATTCGATTGCAGACAAGTAAATCCAGTGATGGGGCTCACATATAGGGATCCAACATGGCAAGTACCATACTCGCTCAGGCGTCAGGCACACAAGGAGCGAAGTCGCTTGCGTCCCATCAACATGTGCCGAAGATGCCCAGGAGAGCACGTTGCAGCCATGCAATTGCAATTTGTCGGCAAATCAGGCGCCGACACATTCCTACGATAGAAAGTGTGGTAACGGCAAAAAGCGACCCTTCAGGCTCCGCAGGGCTAAACCCATACCGGTTTTCAAGACAGAAGTGTCTAGCCCCCAAACGGCTTCCATGCTGGTATGGTAATTCAGGACGAGAGGCACGGTGATGACCTTGCTACGTGAAATGGCATTGCACGTTTGAGGAAGTTCTGGATTGCAGAAAGGGAGAGCGATCGATCGGCTGTTAATAATGGTGGACAAGCAGCAATGGCAAGTGATCCTCAACGGAGGAGTCGGCGTCTTGCTTCGAACGCAGCACGCGCACCGTCGTCGAGGACTTGGGTGGGAATACGCCATGCCTGACGTTGCCGGCCGTAACTTCTGCTGTCGCTCTATAAGATGCTGATATCGCTTCCATTGAGACACAACGGCAACAGCAACGGCGATTCTGCCTATCGGGCGGACTGGGCCGCTTCAGGAAGAGGAAGGCGAAGGCGAATGCGAAGGCGACGGCGAAGACGCGATGAGCTTCCTGGTCTCGGCGATAGTGATGGCTCTGGCGCTGTAAGTTCAATCGCAATCGAGTCGACTTGTAGCTTCAGGAACTGCAATTCAACTTATCGGCCGCACCATCACAAGTACTTATAGCAATTGGCATTGCAATTCGAAGACAATGCGCCTGAGGTCAAGCGTGTAGTTGTCGCAGGGATGTTAACGCACGGACCAGGCGGCGTTAGCGCGCGGGAGGGCCCACAGTACAGTCCACTCCCCAAGGCATCAAATGCGAGTCTCACGAAATTTGCAAACCGTTTCGCTTTGCGCCTTCATTTACAAGCATCATTGTTGTCAACAACTACCTGTCTCCCTTCTATCAAAGAAGAGACCCCTACAATGTTTCAGCATTTCCTACAACCATCATCGCTAACTCCCGCGAGTTTCAACAACCTGGACTGAGCAGAGTGACCGCCAACTAGGTACCCTCGAAACAATCTCAGGCATCCCCCGACCCCCCGCGCCACCCACCCCAGCATGGCGACTCACACTCCGACCCGGGCAGTGCGGGCGCCGTCCCCGACCGCGAAAGGCTCCGCGCTGAGAGGCATACTGCGAACAGTCAATACGACTCTGGCACGAAGGAAAAGAGAGGAAGATCAAGAAGAGGCCGAGGCCCAGCCACAGAGCCCTACTAAGCGGCGCAAGACCGTGGTTTTCGACATGGAGTCCAACACAGTGCAGAGCATCGGCTCCCAAACGCCGGGCGAGGTGAAGAAGAAGATCGAGGACGCCAAGCAGGTGGTCTCGAAAGCTTTGAAGGATCACACTGCTGGGGACCAGGAGGGATACGATACACTCAAGGGCATCTTCCACAACGATCGACGCCGCAAATCTACCCCGAACTCGAGCCAAGTAGAGGACGACGTGGAGCCTTCCGACTTGATCTACTACGTCAAAGCCTTGAAAGCATGCGCGCCTTTCATCAACCGGTCGTGTGCCGGCCTTGTGCACGAGGTTCTCGCTATCCCGTGGCTAGGCCGAGCCGACAACTTCGTGACCTCCTACATCGACTTCCTCGCAAACCTGGTTACGGGCCAATCCATCTACCTCAGCAATGTCCTCGGAATGCTTGTGGAGAAGTTCCGGTACTGGAGGCCATCACAGTGGCAGGCCGGCGATTTTCCAGAGGTAGATCGTGACGTAATGCGACAACGGCTTCACCGCGCCGTGAGCGAGGTGTTACAGCTGTTTCCGGCGGCAAGGCGCGTGGTTCTGTCGCTGATGAACAAGGAGTTTCCATTCTCCGATGAGCCAAAGCCTGTTCACATGGCCTTTGTGCAGAACCTGCTGC
The DNA here is from genome assembly GCA_003671545.1 of Ophiognomonia clavigignenti-juglandacearum. Taxonomy (NCBI): domain Eukaryota; kingdom Fungi; phylum Ascomycota; class Sordariomycetes; order Diaporthales; family Gnomoniaceae; genus Ophiognomonia; species Ophiognomonia clavigignenti-juglandacearum. Next base: position 12,135 of record PYFS01001400.1, on the reverse strand, counting down.
GACTCAGGGAATATGCGCCGGACATGGGTCCAGAGATTATGGAACTGATTACGGACCGTCTGGTCAAGGTGAGCTTTCCCGAAACCTTTCTAAACTTGCGTGTGCATAGGCTTACGTCAGTGCAGATTGATGTACAAATTCAAGTTGACCTTGACGAAGTCGACGATGAGGTGGCTGCCGGCGTCATCAACCAACTCAAAGCCCCGCATCTCGAAGAACCCGAAGAAGACGACATGAGCGATGGCGATAGTGTCGCGAGCGACGATAGCGAGGACCACCACGAGCTGAGCGGCAAAATTATCAAGGCCGCGCAACACATACAAAAGTTGGACTCCATTATGGACACCTTGTTTCAGGTGTACGAACCAATCTTCAAGGATCCAGACTCGGACCGCGCCAGAGACATCTTCGAAAACCTCCTTACGGAATTCGTGAACATCATTCTGCCCACATACTCAAGTCGGCATACACAGTTCCTGATTTTTCACTTCAGCCAGCTGTCGGAGGACTTGACAGACAGATTTGCTGGAGTGCTGCTGGAACTAGCCTTCGGCAATCAAAACTCCATGGTCACACGGCAAAACGCCGCCGCATATCTCTCTAGCTTCGCCGCTCGAGGCAAGAAAGTCCCCACCGAGTCCGTGCGAACAATCTGCACCGTACTCATCAAGCACATCGACGCCTACCGACACAGACACGGCAAGAGCGCGCGACCCGACCTCCGCCGATTCACCCCCTACTACGCGCTCTTCCAAGGCCTCCTCTACATCTTCTGCTTCCGCTGGCGCGACCTCGTGACCCACACCCCGGCGACCGTCGACCCGGACGACCCGGCCTCCTTCCTCCATCACGGCGGCGAGCTCGAGTGGCTCGAAGACCTGCAGCCCCTCCTCCACGCTAACATCTGGTCCGAATTCAAGCCGCTGCGCGTCTGCCACCCGACCATCGTGCAGGAGTTTGCCAAGCTCGCGGGGCACTTGGGCTTCATGTACATCCACGACAAGATCGAGCTCGACCGCCGCGTCTACCTGTCCTCCTTCGTGTCGTCGAGCGTCGAGGCGCTGCGCGAGACGGCGAGCCAGAACCCGTACGACGAAAGCTGGCTGCAGCTCACGCCCTACTTCCCCTTTGACCCGTACCAGCTGCCCGAGAGCCACCACTGGGTCGATGACGACTATGTGCCGTATACGCCCTTTCCGGGGCTCGGTGACGACGAGGAGGGGAGTGAGCCGGACGACACGCTGGATGTGGACGAGACGTTTGGTTGTGATACGACGTTTGGTGAGAGTACCTTTGGGGAGGCGACGTGTCTTGAGGAGGACACGGAGACGGATGAGGGGGGTGGTGGGCGGTAGGCCGGGAAGTTCTCCCGTGCAAGGCCTGCACAACTTCAGACCACCAGCGACAAAACAAACGGCCGGTGCTACAGCTCGCGGTGAGCAAGGCGTTTCAGAACAAGGTTCTCAGGGAAATGGAAAAGTCTTTCTAGTGTTTAGCATTGTTATGGCGTTCATCGTTTTGGGATAGAGATACCAGGGCATCGATAGGAGGCAGTACTTTCTTTCCAAAGAGCAGAGCGAAGACAGAGAGGGGTTGAAAGAATTACAGGCCCAAGGGCATCTTCACAGCGAGTCATTGACGCATGTAGAATTGCCACGATGCGAGCGACAGGATGCAGTTTCTGAGACCATTCATTTCTATTGAACGCCGTGGCATCGTTGCCTGGTCGAAAGATCAGGTCTTGGGTATCTAGCGTCCGTCCCACCGTGCCGTATTCAGCATGTCCGCGCACTTGTCCACCAGATCGGGTTGGCGAAGGAGCCATATACCCTTAAACTGACGAAAGCAGTCACGAAAGAAGCAAGAACCCCTCCTCACTTCTTGTCAGTCTCGACACCCACGATACGCAGCTGGCCCAGATCAGTATAGGCCAGCTGGTACTTCAGCGGCGCCCAAGCGACCACGGGGCTCGACGAAGCCGTCTTGAAGGTGTGCACCTTCTCGCCGCTCTCGACATGAAACACATCAATGCCCACGGGCTGGCCCTTCTCGACCTCCACGTCGCTGCCGGTGGCGAGATAGAAGCCGTCGTGGGTGAAGCTCATGCACTTGACGGGACCAATCAGGTCGGTTAGCGTGCGGCGGCACAGCCACTCGTCCGTGTCGTACAGGCAGACCAGCGAGTCGGTGCCGCCGGTGGCGAGGTACCGCGCGTTGGGCGCCAGCTCGACCGACAGGCACGCGCCCGTGTGGCCCTTCATCAGGTACTCGCGTGTGGCGTTGGGGCCGTCGATCGGGGTGCGGTCGTAGGTGTAGTTGATGCAGGGCTTGAAGTCCGGGTACGAGAGGATGCGCGTGGCGCCGTCGCCGGTCGCGACGTACATGCGCTTGCGCGAGTAGCAGAAGAAGATCTGGTTGGTTTGGACGGACTGCTGGTGCGAGGAGATGGGGGTGGGGCTGGTGGGAGAGAGGATAAAGATGTTGTCGGCCTGGGGGGAGCGGCGTGTTAGTGTCTTGGTCTCGGGGACGTTTGACTTAGAGGAAATACATGGGTGGCTATCTCACCTTGTTGCCCACAATCAGCGACTCGCCCTCGGGATCCCAGGCCAGGGTGAAAGCGTCGCCCAGGCCCTTGACCTCGTTCACGCAGTTCTTGGTGCGAACATCCCAGAACTTGACGACGCCGTCATTGCTTACGCTGCACAGCTCGGCCTCCTTGATGGGGTTGAAGGCGACCTTCTCGATGGGAGCATTGTGACCCTTAAGCTCGGTGGAGAAGCGAATGTTAGGACGCTCGGGGTTCCCTTGAGGAGATGTTAGCGACCGAGGGCTCGTCGTTTCCCAGCGCGGAGAAGCGCGCCACGGGGGACCTAGGTAGGCTCACAAACGCGGAGGGTCTTGTCGGCGGAGCCAGTGGCAACGAGGTTGCCGAAGGGGTTCCAGTTGATGGAGCGGATGCTGTGTCGATTAGGATCGTTAACATCGAAGTTGGGAAAATTGGGGTCTGTGTAGGTTTTTGGATATGTGCGGTCGAAAACAGCCGAGGGAAAGAAAAAGGCGTCTCCCTTCTGGAAATCAAACGGTTCGGCCGACATACTTGGTGTATGATGCGCCTCCTCTGGCGCTGTTCTCACTGTATGCCTGGGGCTTGAACGCGTTGAAGTAGACGGGAAAACGCTCTTTGATCAAGCTCTGTCTGGGGCGTAGGGGGGCAACCCTTGGTGACTTGCTGGTTGAAGCCATTGTACTTGGGGGTGGCAGCAGTGCTGGTGGATCTTGTTAGCGCGGTTTTTTATTGAATTCACTTGCAGTGAATACCTTCACCTGCAGGTGCTGTATGGGTTTGGCAAACAAACTTACCTCTCTGGTCTGATGGACAATGCAGAAAGATGCAGGTGGGTGCAGTTGTGAATGAGAATGTGGAACAAGAAGGGAGATGGGACAAGCAGCTTTCATCCAGTGTCACAAAATTTGCAAGAAAAGTGATGAGGAGCACGTCTTAGATTCGAACACATATCCCAGGGCTGGCACGCTGCTATACATGGGACCAGAATCGGGGCGAGGGTGAGGCTCTCGCCAGTTGGTCATGTGCAGAAGATGTCTGATATCCATGTGGTCGTGGTCTAGGGCTGCTCATGGTCATGGATGTCCGTCCATTGCTGGTCCCAGTGCCAATGTTGGTCCCTAGCGCCCGCGGGCAGCAGCGGGAGAGGATCTCCAGTGGAGCTTGGAACCCTGCAGCTGAATCCGGTATCCTCTAAGGTGCTCGGGTTGCTCCTCACAGGGCTGACCCCAGCATCATCCAAATGGGCAGGGGCAGTACTTTTGTACTTGTACCTGCCTGTCTTCAAAGCACCTGAGCCAAGCTTGCCTCAGAATGCTACATCCCCGGGGCCAACACCACAACATCAGCAGCAGCAGCAACACCAGAAACACGCTTCAGTAAGCACATAGCAGCAAGAATGAGCTAAAGACTTGACGTTGTCCCCAGTCTCACTCTCGGTTACTCTCACCGGCCATTCAATTGGTCCGGATGAAGCCATATTCACCGCGCCTTGGGCTCCGGAGCCATCCGTCTGCTCGGCGCGAATACTCGACTTCTTCTTGAATTCGGACGCCTGTTCGCGAAACTGCCCGCGCAATGTACTGGCCAGTCGGCACGCCGCGCGTATTTGCGACTTCTAGCAACACCCCATCCGCCTTCAAGGTCACCGTCTCCCATGATGGCATCCCCATCCCGTCGCCTGGCCAGGACACAACAGACAAGGCCAGCCTCTTGACTGCCGATTCCGCCTCGAGCTTCGATGTGCCCGTCCCAGGCACTCCCCTCACGCCCCATACGCCTGCTATCAGGCCCGTCGAGCATAACCTTTTCGATGCAGCGACAACAGATGGCTCAGCAGGTGGCGCGCCCGCAGGAATACCGCTCAAAGAGCCCATCCTGTCATTGCGCGTCTCGCGGACCGGCCACGTCTTTGCTGTTATTACCGCGACGTCTATGACCATCTGGCAGGCCAAGGTGCGTTATTGCGAGCAAGGGACAAGCCGCCAGCCATTGAAGTGCGGCAAGCTGACCATAAGTACAGCCCACAGTCATACTTGCCGTCGTCGTGCGATCCGAGTCCTCCCTCAAGTCCTATGGCAACAATGTCGACCTTCTGCTCCGACCCGATTCCGCCATTTTCGTTGTGCGAACGAGCCTCGGCTACCTTATCACGTACTCGCTAGCCACGGACTCCGATTCGCGTGTGTACAAGCCGTATTTTACAAGCCATATCAATGTTCAGCGACGGCGCCAGAGCCACTGGGGCGATCCAGGACATACTGCGCCCGATCAATTCCTATGGGGCCCGGGTGAGGGGCGCGGTGTGAGTGACATCAGCGTGCGCTTTAGGATGGTCATCAAGGTCGACGCCGGAATAGAGAGCGCGCTTGCGCTTGACGATGAAATTGTCGTGGCCACCCGGAAGCCGGCAGCCGTGCAGTGTATAAGGTGGACGCCGGATAGCTCGGGCAATCAGACGAGTACCGAGCTCCTCAGTAAGATGGCATGGCTCGGTAAGAAGGTCACTATCAAGGAAACCACGAATGACCGGTCGATGAACTTGTCAACTTGGATTACAAGCGATGGCAAGGCTTATGCTGTTCAGCGCACGCAGAAAGGCCAGCCGAATCCCGAGACGGGCGAGCTGGATCCAAAGAGGTTATTCAAAGGTCATTGTTTCCATGTACCTCAAGAACCTCATGACCATGCGAAGCATGCAGTTATCAATGCTCGATTTTCCCTGATCGCACTTGGATGCGCCGATGGCACTGTGCGCGTGTACACCGTCAGGGACTATTCTGGCAACGTTCCGCCCTCTCACACGCACAGACTCCCCGTGTCAAACTCACAGGCCGGAAATCTAACGACCTTGAGCTATTCTCCGGATGGATACTGTTTATTTGCTGGGTACGAGAAGGGATGGGCGACATGGAGCGTCTACGGCAAGCCTCTCAGTAACAGCTTTGGAGTCGACCAGACCCTTGTCGCCGCCAACGATGAGCAATGGATAGCTGGGGTCAAAGATGCAGCATGGCTTGGGGGAGGATCCGAAGTTCTGATCATCGGCCAGCAGCATGATGCTCTTTGGCTGCTCGAGATGGCGAGAAGTGCCGTCACCGGATGCTACAGCTCGTCCAACCTCTTTCGTACCGTCCTGCAGACCACCTCAAGCATTATGATATACCGCGGATACGATTTACCCGACATGAGCACGATATCAGCAGAGCCTTTCCTCTGGCACACGGCCAGGATACCAGCCAAGTACCTCCTCGATCAGTGGCCCATCAAGTGCACAGTCATATCCTCTGATGGTCGCTATGTCGCTGTCTCTGGTCGGCGTGGACTCGCGCACTACAGTGTCAACAGTGGCCGTTGGAAGACATTCTCTAATGAAGAACTTGAAGACGAGTTCACCGTGAGAGGCGGCATGTGCTGGTATCAGAATATCCTCGTGGCCGCTGTCGAAGTAAATAAGACGTATGAACTTCGGCTTTACTCTAGAGAAAAGGAGCTGGAGAGTGTGATCCACGTCCACTCCATGCCAGCTCCCGTCGTCCTTCTCACGCCGTCTGGAGAGGACTCGCTTCTGGTTTACACTTACGACAACCTTCTCTATCATTTTATATTTGCACCCTCTGGGAACACCGTTCGCCTTGTCCAGGTCGGCCAAATAGCGTTTCACGGCATTGTCAGGTCACCTGCCAGAGTTCGTGGACTGAGTTGGATATTACCGGAGAGTCAGTTGACCGAGGGCGATCCGTCTCAGGACGTTCGTGTGGCCTCGGTGCTGTTCTTGGTGGATGGCAAGCTGGTCTTACTCCGACCAGTCGTGGGCCAGGAAGGCAACCTCAAGTATGATATGCGAGTCATTGCGCAGAACGTTGAGTATTACGTCTCCATGAAGGACCAGCCATTCCTCAGCCCGATCGGACCGCCTAGGGACAAGATTCCCCTCGAGGCTGAGAACGAGGACCTCTTCAACTCGATGTGGATGTTTGACGGCACAGACGTCAAGGCTTGGACGGACATGCAAACTGTTCTGACCGCACTGGGCGAGAGTCAACGGGATATTCCTCCTCCTGTTTCGATATCCGTCGATTTCTATCCACTCTCTGTTCTGCTCGAAAAGGCTATCATTCTTGGTGTGGAACCGGATCTTGTCCAGAGGAGGGATGTCAACTTTTCCTTTTTCCGCTTCTCCATTAGGGTAAGCCGCACATTCCTCAAATCATCACGCTACTACAGTCACTAACACATTTCCAGACCAATTTATTCCTACCCGAGATACTTCGATACCATCTCATCGCTGGCAAATCCATCGCAGCTCTTCACCTCGCTCAGCAATACCAACATCTAGAATACTTCTCCCACGCTCTGGAAGTGCTCCTGCACCAAGTCCTCGACGAAGAAGTCGACATGTCGCCACCACCATCTCCAGAAAGCGCCATCCTCCCACGCGTACTCTCTCTCCTCTCCTCATTCAAAGACTACCTAGATATCGTCGTCCAGTGCACGCGGAAGACTGAAGTACGCTCTTGGCGCACCTTGTTCGACTACCTCCCTCCCCCGCAGGAGCTGTTCGAAGAATCCCTCCAACGTGGCTCGCTCAAAACGGCCGGCGGCTACCTGCTCATCCTGCACACTTTCGACGAGCTTGCCACGGCGTCTGAGCAGAGCGTGCGACTGCTGAGCCGCGCCATGCGCGAAGAGGACTGGGAACTGTGCAAGGAGCTGGCACGGTTTCTGGCCGCACTCGACGAGACGGGCGATACGCTGCGCGAGGCAGTACGCATGGCGAATAGCCGGATTGCGGCGGGCATCACACATGGCGAGGAGGGCGTGGGTGGCTCGCTGGCTGCGAGGCTGGATGTGCCGCAACCGATTGCTGGGAGGGCTGGGAGTGCTAATGGCGGTTCCGGATCCGGATCTGCATCCGGCTCCGGGCAAGGCAGCAAGCCGGGGAGTCCTGGCGGCAGTGGAAGTTTCAGTGGCGGAGATTACTCGGGATCCAGCATCAGGGAAGACAGCGCTGAGTACTCCGATGCTGATACCGAGAAGTGATTGGGGTTGGCGTCAAACGCTGCAACGGCCTACGGCTTGTGGGAGGCACACCTTACATGATCGCGAGTGGTGGGTGAAGCATTGGCAAGAGGGGCCTGCTCACCGACGCGATATATGTGACTGTTTCGCGAGCGCAGAAGCAACTCAGTATCCTGACTTCCGACTCGAGTACATACCTTCTGGTGTGAGGATCGGTAGGGCACCGGTGTTCCACTTTGATAAGGACCTAAGAATAAACAGCCAATCGCTCTCGCTATGTTGCATATCGGGTTGAATTCTGGGTTGAGCCATGTTTCCGTTCTAACAATAGAAGAATCTCATCTGAAGAACGCCCCCAAGAAACGGTCTCACGTCTTGCGATGAAAAACAACAACAGAAGCCTCATCCTATCTCATCCCAATATCCTGGCCCCGAACCGCATACACCCCGGGCCCTCCCTCCGCCACATACACGGGCCTATCACTCCGCCTCCGGTGCCGCCGCCGCCGCAACTGCGCCACCTTGCCCCGCACCGTGACGACCTCGCCGTCGCGCCGCGCTCGCTCCCGCCCCTCGCCCAGGTCTTCGAGGCTCTTGGTCTCCAGCAGGGGCTTGCTACTGCTACTACTACTCACTCCTTCTGCAGGAGCAGCAGCAACCGTCCACCGCTGCAGGTCCGGCAGATACGCCCACGAGTACACGGCGCCGAGGAGCATGAAGATGGAGAACAGCATGAACGACAGCCCCTGCCGCGTGGCGGACTTGTACCCGCTGTTGATGCCAAACACCACCACGATCGCGACCATGGACCCGATCTTGCCCGCGGCAGCCGAGATCCCGTGGCACGTGCAGCGGTAGGTTGTCGGGAAGATCTCGGCGGGGATGATGAACGTCAGGCTGTTGGCGCCAAAGTTGAAGAAGAAGTGGCAGATGGCCACGCACACGACGGTCGCGGGTGCGGCGCTCGTGTGCGCGACGCTGAAGTAGACGGCGCCTGTGAGCAGGAACAGCACCATGAGCAGCAGGAACGAGGCCGTCAGGAAGTGTCGCCGGTGGAAGCGGTTGATGAAGAGCGTGCACGCGGTGCCGCCGGCGATGGAGGCGATGGACACGGTCAGCAGGTACTGCTTGCCCTGCTCCAGGAGCGTGTCGTAGACGGTGAAGCACGGGTGCGTGAAGTCGGTTTGCCAGGCCGGGATGCCGGTCTCGGCCCAGAGGGGCAGGGTGGAGTTGCCGCCGGGCAGGGAGGAGTTCCAGCAGGCGAGGGCGGGGCTCAGTGGGGTTTTGGGACTGGTGGCCCAGAGCTCGGCGAGGGTGCCGCCTTTGTCGAGGGAGAAGCCGTAGAAGGAGATGTCTAGGAAGAACCAGGTTGCCTGTGGTGTGGTGTTAGATTGTGGTAGGAGGAGGAGGGGTGTTGGGGGTGTGTCCGGTTGGTGGTGGTGAGAACTCACTGCTGTGCCTGGACGGTGTTAGTGCCAGTTGCCTTATGAAGTGGGAGCGGAACACTTACCGAGAAGATAATGCCAATTCTTATCCTCGATAAAGTACTTGTGCAAGTTCTCCTTGGAGAATTGCACCGGCAGAAACTGGAAGGGCTCACTGCCAAAGGGAGGCGAATATGGACTTTCGCTCAACCCAGCAGGCGGCGGGCCATATACCCTCTGCGTATCACGGAACGCCGTGCCGGGCTTCCCCTTCACCTCTAGCGAGTACAAGCCGCAGTCGTACAGGAAGAAGCGGAAGATGATGGCCAGCACGGCGGGCGCGCAGCCGGAGCCGATGACGATGCGCCAGATGCCGTCGACGATGCGCTTGCAGTCCTCCTCGTGCAGGGTGTTGATGCCGCACTGCATGGCCTGCAGGTCGTACGTCGCGTTGCGGCCCAGCAGCACCCAGACGCCGACGAGCTGCGCGACGGCCTGGCCGACGGGCTGCATGAGGAAGACGGACGAGAGCATGGTCGCGCGCGACTGCGTGCTCGACCACTCGGACGTGATGACGGCGCTGAGCGGGTACTCGGCGCCGATGCCGATGCCCATTACGAAGCGCCACTGTGCGGTGGGGAAGAGGGGAGGAGGGGGTTAGCTGCTTGTGCTGCCGCGCAGGGAGGGGCTAGGAAGGGATGGGGATACCACCTACCCATGAGAAGAGGGCGAGGAAGGACATGTCTTGGTAGCCATAGCTGGATGTTGCAACGCCTATGGTTGAGACTATGACAAGGACGAGCTCGATGCCGTAGAGGCGAGTACGTCCGTAGCGGTCGGCGAGGTAGCCAAAGAGGAGCTGGCCAAAGACGGAGCCGAGTAGGGTAAACAGGTTGATGACCAGGCCGGGCCATCTTGAGTCTGGGAAGTAGACATATGTGATGGAGGTGTTGATCACGTTGCTAGCGAAAAGGTTGTACCTGAGACAGGGATGTGAGTGAGATGGACTGACTGGTCTCGGTGGTGAGAGTGGTTCCTGTACTTACGAGTCGGTAAAGAAGCCGGAGGCGGCCACGCCCCAGATTCGCAGATTCCATGAGTTCAGGTCGAGCTCATATCTTAGTTGACGACGATCCTTATCAGAGATTGTGTGAGTACACGATGTAACTCCAAGTAGAAAGGCAAGAAGGTGAGTTAGTTGGTTTACCTGTCGATCTCGGGGTGACAAGGCCGAGCTGTCATAGCCCAGGAATCCGCGGTTCTTCTTCTCCACATCGTCGGGATACATTCTGTGGCTCATTGTCCCAGGCAAAGACAGAGAGGTGTCTCTATCGTACATTCAACTAGGTGCAGACCGTAGTAGCTAGTTGTGGGGCCCCTGAATGCAGGGTGCCATTTGCGAGGGTCGTGTTCATGAATAATACTTTGTAGGTGACCAGGTAACCAGGTAAGCAGGTAACCTGTACTGCGGGGCGATGAAGGGCGTGTTTGATTAAGAATCGGGCCTTTGCTTCAGCCAGCCAGTAGTTGGTCAGAGACTTCGAGCTCGATTGACGAGAAACGGAATGGTATGCGGCGCAGCGGCCTTCTCGAGTCTCAATCCCCGGGATTTCACAGTCAGAAGGGGTGCAAGTGAGAAGGCAGAAGAAGGGTCCCAGGCGGCTCTGCGGGAGTGACCCGAAATTACGGGGTCTCTTCGGAATATGGCGGGGAAGGAATGATGGATGCTACGGAGCAGGAAGAGATGCAGGTATTAATCAAACATGAGTCGGTAAGGCAAGACTGATGGGTGGAATTGGGACGCTGAGGAAAAGAATGGGGTTTCATTGGGGTTGGCGTGTGGAATAGATGCTGACCCGGGATTGTGGCTACCTTATTAGTATGTAAGTAACCATGCGGTACCTACGGAGTAGTTGCATATGCATATTATAGTTCAGGTCTCACACAAGGCTTCGGCTGAAGGGCAAAATTGCAGTGATTATGAAGTATTGTGTATCTGGCGTACGGTTCTGCAAAACCTTATTTAGGTGGTACATGCCATCCATGATCGTGTGTCGTTCTACTGGAAGAAGCACACAAGCCAGTCTTCATATGATATACACATTTTCTGGACTGCATGGCCTTCATGGGCTCTGAGACAGTCTAAACTGGCCACAGGAACTGCTGCAGCAGCCTGCAGCTTCCTGCATGTTTCCATTTCCGCTCCCATAATGAGCAGTCACGCAGACTCAGCCTCAGAATGCAGCCATGCCGGACCCTTCCACCAGGAAGACCCCCACAGGAACAACATCTCCGGTCTGGTCTTCCCATCAGGTCTGTCAGGACATAGCAGCCTCGCATCACCGTTGTGGCTGGCGCGCCCACCTGCCCCAAGCCTCAAGTATGAGCCTGTAGTCTTGTGCACAATGTATTATACAGACCAGCTGGCAAATGTATTGTGATTACAGTGGTAAAGAACATTGAAGGCAGCAGACCCGACCCATGCAAAGGCTACGGAGTACAGCATTTTAGGTTATACATCGGACTTGTAATTCAGATTGGGTTCCATCGCCGAGTTTCTCTTCCTGGGTGGGGGTCCAGAACTATAATACATAGTACGTGTGGGGGTGCCCCCCTCCCCCAGCCCCCGTCCCCCGTCCCTAGATTTCCCCCAGGTTTTACTCCCGTACTGTTGAAGATGGCTGTGGGGTCTCCGAAACATCTCAAAACGGGTACTTTCCCCGGCCGTTTCGACAGTGTTGTAGGCACGTGTCATGGAACTTTACTACTATGTATCCGTACAGTACACAGTAGAAGTGGCGACATTGGTGACAGCTGGTCACTCTGTACGGAGTATTACTGTACATACGCATCTGCATCCCCCACGCCCAAAGACGTGAAGGACATAGAACATTAGCCTCACGCTCACGCCATGGGCGAACCCGTGCCCGTATGATTGGTCCACAGCTCACAGCAGCTCCTGGTGAGCTTTGCCCGACAAGTGCGAGCTCCAACCACCAGCGCTATCGAACCCGGCACTCCGGTTCGCTTCAACGTTTGACAACTCGGCTTGCGGCTACTGGCCATGCTTTGTTCCAACCGGGCCCGCTGCTATTCTTAGCCGATCGGGGGAGAAGGGGGGAGGGG
>PYFS01001382.1:0-15417 GCA_003671545.1 Ophiognomonia clavigignenti-juglandacearum | reverse complement strand
AGGGGGGGAGAGGGGGAGGGGGGGGGAGATGGCTGGTAAGCCACATTGTGATTGATAGATAGCTGGAGGTACCTCGACTTGGTCAGTGCTGGGAACTGTCCGTTATCCACGCAAGTCCTAAGTATATCTGCTCTAAATTGTGTTCGCACAAGTTGAAAGATGACGGAGAAAGATTACTCTTGCAAGGTGCATTCCCCCCCCCCCCCTCGTCAGTGAGAGGAATTTGGTCATGATGCAGTTTCTCGCAGACAACGGCAAAGAGATAGCTATTGTAGCTTTTGACCGGATTGTTGTCCGCTGAGACTTCATATAGATAGGTGTCTAATTAGCTGAAGAGATATGGAAAGCCCCCATGATATGCCACATGCAAGATATGTGCTCAGAGCAAAAGGTGGCATGGACACACAATCCAAATTGCCCTGAGGACCGAGGATATCTCCTCTGCACTAAGTATCTAAGAAATTATCTGGGCTTCAAGGCACCCATCCACATCCCCATTCAGCTTTTTTGAAGTCTAAATATTTAGAGTGCCTGACATCTGCAGTTCGTAAAAGCCTGCAAAACTCTTCAGTAACTCAACAAAACAACAGCTCCTTATTGTCTCCCTATAAACATGACCTTGCCAATTTCCCATGCAAATACACCAGCAAGACTTCTATGTCCCATTACTGTTAAAGTTGTCCTTCCTATCAACTATGAAATAACGTACAGGACAAGCCCCATGATGGTCAAGTCCTCGCACAACCCACCCTCCCAATCCACTAAAGAGCTCAAACTCAGAGGCGCCTATCTACCGCTCTGAAGGTCCAAAAAACAAAGCTCCTCCCTGTGGATTTCGTACCTCTCAGCCTTCTCTCATGCTGAGAAACAACACCGCCGAATCTATTGTGGCTGCTCACCCCATAAGGACAATAGACCGAGACTCTGCTAGCAATTCCCTTTTTTAAAGGTTATATGTCCAGAAAATGTTGCCTACCCACACAAGTCACAGCTCACCAACCTTCTTGGAAATATACCTAGCGGCCTTACTGCTCATCACCGGAGGAAATAGCCGAGCAGTGAAAAGACTGATGTTGTGCCATGGAAAACGAGAGTAAGAGGCCCCTATGCTGTGAGAGCAGTGTTCCCGCCGTCACGATATAGACTAGCAGACTAACAGTGCCCTCACTTGGGTCTGATATTCAGGGTTGCACCATAGTAGCTAGGTAGTATACTCAATAACGTACCGAGTCCGGTTGAAGATCTAGTCCCCACGGAGTAGCCGCAGCAGCGACTCAAGCAAGAAGAGGAGGGAAGGAATCCTCCTCCTACCTGACTCAGTCTTGCTCCAGAAGCCTCAAGGAACCAAACCAGAGAGATGAGCTCCCAAATACGATGACCAGCATCCTCTTGTGGGGACTTGATCTCAGTGCCAGATATGTCAAGTCACCAGACAGGATTCACACAGACACAAATAAGCCATCGTCAACATCTGAATCCATTCTCCTTCAAGAACCTCGCTAATACCAGGGTATTTTCCCACCAAGCAAGTGTTATGTACACTCAAACAGTCGTATCCTCCATCCGATCTTGCCTGGTATATGTGATATATGATTGTAGGAAAATGCGAAGTGACAACAGCTTCCCCCCCCACCTCCACAAGTTTAGTTTTCCCAAGCACCGAATAAATGATTTGCTCCACATTATTGCTGTAGATGATAATAATAATAATAAGATCGGGTCGTAAATCTCGTCAACTTCTTGTGCTGGTGTATTGTTAAGCAAAGCTCCGCTCCGTCGCTCATGTTGTGTCCAAGGAATTTTCAACATAGAAAAGTTTCCCCCACACGGGGTACTGGAATAATCAATCGTTTCGCGCGAGCACAGGCTCCCGCTCCCTCTCACGCTCGCGGTGGCGACGGTGTGGAAGGGGGTCGCGGTCGTCGACCTGGTATTCGAGACGTGCTGGCTCTCGCGCGGCTGGTTCTTCTTCCTCTTCGTGGTGGTGTTGGCGTCTCGACGACCGCGGCCCATCATCGCGTTCTCGGTCTCGGTCCCGGCGAACACGGTCTCGTTTCTCCTCCCGCCGCCGTTTCTCGTCTTCTTCCTCGTCGCGTGGGTCTCTGCGGTGAGATCTGTGTGGTCTGCGTCTATCGTCCTCGTCCTCCTCGTCATCGGTGTCTCTCTCTCGCTCTTCGTATTCCTTGCGACGCATTTCTGTGAGGGTTGTCAGCCTTTCCACTTTCCTGAAAAACTCTCTGCACCTGCAGAGCGCACAAGTAAGGAGATGTGATCAAAAAAGACAAAATGAGACGGCGAGCACAGGCACAGGGCACAGGCACGAGTCACGGGGAACGCAGGGCTGGGCGGGCGAGGACGTGGGCGAAGACGAGGACAAAGGCGAAGGCGAGGGCGAGAGCGAGAGCACGGCGAGGATCGAACGGCGAAGTCACGTGTGGGCGGCACGGCGACGGGCGGACGACGAAACGAGAAAACTCAAGCAGGAAAATGGAAAGGAAGCAACCCACCTCGCAATTGTGCCGTGGCAGCCGTGTAGGCCTCAATCTCCTCCTTGCTCAAGACACGGAGCACAATGACAAAGTCATCCCGAACCTCAAACCGCTCTTTGCCAATCGTCAAGGCATCCGGGTTCACCAGTTTGCGAGAGATCTTGGTCCAACGAGCGCCAGGTGGCACACTGCCCTTGGTCTTGTCGTCTTTGTGAGGAGCGACACCCTCCCGCACAGGGTTTGGTTCTTCGGGAAACTGTGGCTTCGGTTGCTTCAAAATGCCCTTGATGGGCTTCTTGTCTTCCTTTTCTTCCTTGTCTCGCGGCGGCGATAGGACCCTAACCTGTTTGTCGTCGGACATCATGGGCTCACGGCCCCTGAGATCTTCCCTGGAAGACCTTGGGTCGTCGACATCCTCTTCTCTAGGCGGAGAGCGCTGGGGTTTTCGTTCAGGCGATGCGTCCTTGCTTGCAACTTTGTCATTCTCCTTGTCAGACTCCTCCTTGGCCTTCAACTGTTCCTTGAGGGCCAGCAGAGTGGCAGTGTCATTCGGTTTGAAGGCAGCCGATGAGGGCCGTGCGCGTCGCCGTGGTTTGGCCTCGTCCGAGGACTCGTCGTGGTCCTTGGCACCTGACTCTCCATTGAGCCTGGCTTCCGCGTCACGTCTGTTCCGGTCCGTGTCTTCTTGGTCCTCGAGATCACGCTCTTTTCTGCTCTTCTTTAATGGCTCTGACGCCTCCACATTATCACGCGGTCGTTCTTCGTGTTCCCGCCTTGTAGGCTTATGCCTCTCTTCCGTCTCGTCCCGCCGGCTTTCCTCCTCACGGCGCTTTGGCGATCCCTTTTCGTCCTTGTCCTCTTTTTCCTTGTCCTTGTGGTTGAGGATTCCACCGAGACCGACGGCACCGGCGGCGAGTCCAATACCTGCGGCGACCTTGTCACGAAGTTTGTCCTTGTCTCGGTCGTCATTGCGGGATGGTTCGTCTTTGCGGGATGAGTCCTCCTTGCGGGAAGGTTCCTCCTTGCGCACCCTCCTCTCTTGGCGGATCGGGCTCTCCTCTTTCCGGCTGTAGACGTCTCTGCTTTGACGACGAGCGTGTCGCTCGAGTTCCTCGTCAGAATGACGCCTTGACTGGCGTTCCCCATCCCGGTCGTCTAGACGCGAATCACGACGGGGGCCACGATCTCGCCCAAGATCCTCGACCGCCGTGTCCTTGCGTCTGTCGCCGTCCCGGAGGACGGATGCACGTCGCCCAATGCTTTCGTCACGATAGTAGTCCCGGTCTCTTGGTGCTCTCGTGTCCCGGAAGACCGTGTCGTCGGGCCGCGAGGAACGTGAAGAGCTTTCCTGGTAGAGCGAGACGGGGCGATGTCCATCGCGGGAACGACGACCTTCGGGTAGGGGGCTGGGAAGAATGTCTAGTTGCGACGATCGTCGATCGGGTACTGGCAGAGGTACTACCACAGGCACAGGCATCCGAACGGCAGGGCGGTCGTAAATGCCTGCCGTGGCGTCCTCGACGACTCGCCTGTTGACCTTGTCGAGCCCACGGGTTGTTGGCGGCGGACCTTTTGCAGATCGGTCGTATGGTCTTCGGTCAACCTCGTTGATTGCGCTGCTCGGGCGGTAGTGTGCGTCTCGGGAAGACCGGCGGTCATTGTCCAGATCATAGCGAACCAAGTCACTCGGCTTCGTGTATTCGTAGCCAGAGTCCCCCATGTCGCTCGTAACGCTCTGCCTTGGCATGGCCGCGTAGAAAGAGGTTGGCCTCTCCCGGCGAGGTTCGTTCCACGCAGGCTGTAGCCGGCCGTCGTTGGTCCTCTGGCGCAGGCGGTGTAGCTCCTCGTTGTCCAAGGTGGAGCTCACGGTGCCCGAGGCGTAGGGTCGGGTGTGGCTGCGCGAGCGGGTAGACGAGGCGGGTTGTGCATAGTAATCGTTGGATTCGCGGTAGACGCGGCCTCTGTCCGGGGCGGGACCATCTCTTCTGGGCGTGTACGAGCCGGAGTCCTGGGTTGCAGAAGTGTCTTTGGCCTGGCGCGTAGTGACGATGATGGGCGGTCTCTTTGCTTCAAGAGTGGAAGCGCGGGTGCGACTGTGGTCTCTGACACTGGCGGTCCTCGTTATGGGATCCTTCCTCACGGTGTAGGTGGTGGTTGTGATGGGAACGGAGACGGGTGGTCCACGCCAGTCGCTGGCGGTAATTGAGCTGCGGCGATTGTGGTGATGCAAGTTGGTGGAGGATGGGATTTGCGTCTGGATTACGGGGGCGACATATCGTGTGGTACTGGGAATCGTGGTATCGCCGCCGTAGTAAGTGCTGACACTGGGAGCAGAAATGCGTCCAACAGCTCCGTAGACGGGCGACCTTCTCCCCGTCCCGGAGGAGTAGCGGTATCGGTCCCCCATGACGGCTCACAGTATTCGAGACCAGAATCTTGAGAGGCTTGATTTGAGCTGGATGTTGATTGAGAGTTCCTCTTCTTTTTCTTCAAGCACTAGGTGGTGGAAATGGAATGCCCAAAATAGGAGGATAGAGGCGAGGGCGGATGTTATGTCGACCGAGGCGAAGTCCTGTCAGATTGTTAGCGGCAGAAACAATAGCTGACAGATAGAATGGAAGGCATGGGGAAATGGGTAGCCGCATACATGTACAGTAGTGCTAGCTGGCGTCGGTGAAAAATGGTTGGAAAGGGAGAGCGACAGCCAGGAGGAGGAGGAGGAGGAGGTGGGGAGTGGCGGACAGGCGGGGAGGAGAGCGGTCGGCGAATTGGGCTCTTTTCGCAGGCAGGCAGCCTTATGCAAGTCAGAGCCGCGAGGGCGGGGAGGCACTACGGAGTAGATAGTGTATATTGGGTGTGTGCAGGTAATATCGCAGGAGGACCGGACTGATTTTTTAGTCTCTAGTCTCCTATCAGCACGGATGTTTCGCGGGATGTGGCGTGGTGCGGTCTGAGGAAAAGCCACCAGGAGTGTAGTGAGTGAGTGTATTGTTGAAAGTGGTGAAATATGTGGGAGGGGTTGTCGTCCGGGGGGGTGCGCTTCCCTCGCTTGCACCAAGCGATAATGCTGCTGCTGCTGTTGTTGTTGCTAAAGCACAGGACGGGGCGTTTGAGACCGTGGCGAGGAAAGATTGTGTATCGTGCTATCCTGTGCCGTGTATCGCGCCCGTGTTGTGTGTCGTGTTGCGGGGGAGAGGAGGGAGGAGGACGACAAGAAGAAGGCGGGGCTTTTCTTACGGAGTACTGGACCGAGTAAGACGAAACTTGTGAAGCTTGCCAAGTGGATGCTGGAAGTGATCGGGTTGGACTGAGTTTGCACAGAACCGTGTCGACTTCGAAATAGTGTCGATAATACTAGCAGGTGTGGTAGACACAAAAAAAGAGAGCCGCTACTGTGGTGTAGGTGGTAGTGTCTTCGGTAGGGCAGGTAGGAGGAGAAAGAGAGAGTGATAAAAAACACTTGCGCGGTGATGGACTCGAAGGCAAGATGCAGTGGGTGTGCAGGCATTGATACCTGGTACTGGGCCGGGGCCGGGGGGGTGCAGGTGGCTGCCCAGGCCTGCTGTCCCACTCTCTCGAAGCCTGACGGGTTCCAGCGCTTCCTTCTCATCCAATTCCCCAGGCCCCTTCAAGGCCCTTTTCCCGTTTCATGCACCTCTTTCCCGTCCTCGAATGGCCTCGACGACCATCTGGACATGGATGCCCCGACCCCTCTGATCGTACATACAGTACTCCCAAGGTTACCGGGGTTGCGCCCCCCCACCAATCCCCACTGAGCCCTATTGTGGATACAGGCGATTGACTGCTTCCAAGGGTCCACTACTGACATCACTGGCTGTGAGCATCCCGGTCATGACGATACGGGCCAAAAACTTCAATTTTTTTTTTCTTCCTTTCTGAGGGGTGCACTGTCAGGACGCTGCTGGCCCAACCCACCAATCAAATCGGAAATTGCAAATTGCAAATTGGCGACACTTTCTGCCTTTTCTTCTTTTCTTTCGGCCAGCATAATGTCCAGCAGATAGCAGGAGCTGTAATGACTAGCTGCAATGTTGATGACAGCTTAGGTACGGAGGTACGGTACACTTATCACAAGCGATGTGTTTCAGAATTGACGACATTCATCATTCAACCCGACGATACACGAGGCTGAAGACAGCTCGAAGCTGTATACTACGCATACTGCACACTATCCGTGGGTGAAGTGGCATCTGGACGTGGTGGATACTTTCCGATAAATAACGGACATTGCCACTTAGTCAAGTCAGTCCACTTCAGCATTCTGCATGCAATGACGATCACCAGCACATTCTGAATCTGGAACCTTTTCCCCTTTGCCGGGTTCCGAACACGCGATATTTCCAATCAAGACCAGCGTCACATTCCAGCTCTGTTGTTGATGTTGATGTGGTGGCAACATGTTGTGTATCTCACCCACCCTCCCGAGCATCACCAACCTTCACTCGAGCCTGCTCCGCTGTTGGCTGGCCTGGCGCCTGACTGACAGTACACAACCGCTTGCATACGCGATCCGGCGATACTTTTGTCTAAATGGGTCTTACCGGCAACTGTTTCAGGCACATAATGGCCTCTCAAAATAAAGCATACATGATATATTTTTGTGGTCCCCCGACCACAGCCACACCACCACAGTGCACTTTTGTGCGTGCATTGCGCAGTACAACACCACACACACGTCCTCTACCCCGTTCGTCATGGACTTCTCCGACTGGTCCCAAGTTCTCCACATCATCACGCATCACACCTCACATCACGCACGCTGGCACGTAACAAAGCAGCAGCATCTATGTACTGTAAGATGAAAAGTTTCGCGGATCGTGAAGGGGGCAAATTGTTTCCAAGTGCAGGCTTGATACCTGTCAACTGCCCGCGCTACTGTGTCTTGTGTGTTATTAACTACCTACGGGGCACACAAAGCCGCACTGCTGTGGTGGAAAGCTCTCATCTGATCTGATCTGCATCTCTACTGCACCAGGACCGCAGGACCAGAAGGAGAATGCGGCCCCTAGAACGAATTACCCATCCACTAACGGCCTTCCATCTTCGCTGGCGTGCTCAGACCAGACAGCCTCTTTCCCTGTTCCTGTCGCCAATTCCCGGATTCAATGCAAAAGCAAAAGGTCTGCCGCCCGGGCACCCGGGGAATGTGGGCCACGAGGCACCTTGTTCGCCACCCAAGCAGCCAAGGCCGATGAAGGGGACTCAGGAAGAAACCTTCCATCTCACTGGGCTGACCAACACAATCCTGGTTCCAACGACATGACCTCACGCTGCAGCCTCCTCCCACACTACCCATACTTTCTGACTTTGTAACAATAGAAGCTGCCTGGAAGCCGCTGGAAGCATAACAAAAAAAGGTAAAAGATCAGCTTGATCTGTGTGGGGGCCGTACCTACCAGGAACGTTTGTTTCTCATTGTCAAACATCCTCTCAGCCCCAGCCGTTCTTCTGCTGCCTCCGATCAGCAAATCTTGTCGCATGACAATGCATATCACCCAAATCAGGAACAGCCTTGCCTGGGCAGCCACGTAGGCATTGGGCCCATCGCGCCAGTGGCCGTTTCGTTGGAGCCACAGGATGACTTGCAATTCGCGAAGATCGACAGGCTCCTTTCCACATGCTTTCGCCTATCTGCACTTTCTGTTTGCTCTCTCCAGGGATGATCGGCCACGTCTAGCCAAAACTCTAAATATGTCCTGCGCCGTCCAACAAGGTTGCGAAGTCTGGATGTATGACTAAAGAGTTCGATCTTGCTGTGCTGACGGGATGAGTTCATGCTGCCAAGAAACAAGTAAGTGTGTGCGCTCCCCACTAGCAGATTTCGGCCAGATTTGTGTGGGCAGATGTTAAGAGCTGTTTTCCCAACCCCAGTCCCGCATTTCTAGTCGCCTATCGGCCACTCAAACTTTCACGTTTTTTCGTCCCTAATAAGAGCTAGTGAGAGGTGGGAGAAACAAAGGAGATTTGGCGACTAGTCTATTTCTTTTCTTTAATATAATCACAAAAACCTTAATCTAGCTAATCGTAAAGCGAGATTACAGCTATGATATTCATGTTTTTTTTTATTTATATTTATTCTCTATGGGCTTTCGCCGGCCTAGCGGATATCGCAGAAGGGACTCGCGATGCCCTCTCTTTTGCCATTTTAGGAATTAGCCGCCGAGGGCTCACGCCACCCAATACAGTTGTGATCCCCCCTGCGTTGAGTCCCTGATGCGTGGTCAAATAGGACCTAGCTATAGTACCGCTTGAGCTAGCCTGCCAGTTCAGTAGAAGCACGCAAGGACAAAAAGCTGACTGCATGAGTTTTGGCCCCCCCCCCTCTTCTGGGTGTGCCTCGGATTTGGGAGCGATCAGTTGTCATGTCGTCCGAAATGTGGACCTGGCAACATGCGGAGGATCGATTTCACCCTCATAGATTGATCAGGTACTCGTGGAGGCCTAGGGGATGGCTTGAGGTGTGGCCTTGTCAGGCCGGCACGAGTAGATGACCAGTGCGACGCGCGAAGGGAAATGGGGTGACAGTGGACTTATCGAAGCTCGCAGGATATGACAGGCTGCAGAGCCGCAGCCGCAACTTCGGTCTGAATGGTATGCCGCAAGCTGCAAGGACTGGATTGTGGGTGCGGCACTGAAACGGCCCAGTCTGATCCCGACTCGTCCAGACACTGTCGCCAGCGGGAAACGGGAATGAACCGGCCATTCTGCGCTGCTAAGGTTTCGAAGGATATGATATATCAACATGCAGTTTAATGTCACAAGAGACTGTTGGTGGCGAAGCGCAGTTGCTTCAGTTGCGAGCCTTTGTTGAGACAGTACTGCGCCGCCCTGATGCCTCAGGTGAGCATGCGGTTGGTTCCAAATCTCCATTCTCGAGACAGCAGTGAAGTCCGAAGTACGATACAAATAGCTGCCACAAAAGACCCTGTGGTCTACGATGAGCCAAGTTCCCCGTCGTTCGAGCCTCCACAGTCCTAACATTCAGAAAGCCTGGTTTCTCGACTTCTGTATCCTCACTTTTGACGGCCCCACGGCGAGCATATTTGGGCTTGCTCGCAACCAGACTCTTCTAAAGACATTGCTTTCTGTCAGATCCACCCGACCATAACCATGTCGCCAAAACCAGAAGCGCGTGTGTTCGACGACCTTCAACGCCAAGCGGGCCCGGGTCTCGAGATATTGACTGGACAGAGTGATGCTCGATTTCAAGAGTACTCCAAGAGATGGTCTGATATCGATCGACAGATCCCAGCAGCCATTGTTCTCCCCAGATCGGAAGAAGAGATACAAATTACTGTGAGACACAGGCTGCCTTCTCTATTCCCGGAGCATCCCATGCTGACAATTTCCTGTTGTACAGGTTCGTTGGGCCGTCCAGAACAAGGTGCCGTTCGTGACCAAATCAGGTGGTCACAGCAATTGGTCGACGATCGGAGAGGAGGGATGCATTATCGACTTGAGCCACTACTCGGGGATCACCATTGATCCTTCGGGGCCGGTTGCAAAGCTCAGGGGTAGCATCCTATCAAAAGATGTCGCTGTAGCCCTGGCTGAGAAGGGGTATTTCGCTGGTACGTGCCGGCCGCTTTTTTTTTCTCAAGACAGCAGAACCGTATGGCTGACTTGGTCCATTCAGCTATTGGCAATGGTACTCAGGTCGGAGCTGTGCCGTACTTTCTGAATGGAGGGGCCTCTATCACCACCTCTCTCACAGGGTTCGGCTCCGATCAGATCGTCGCCGCGCGCATGGTCGATGCCAAGGGCGACTTGGTGGAAGTCACGCAAGAGAATGAGCCTGATCTTCTCTACGGGCTTCGAGGCGCGGGCCAATTCTTTGGCTTGATAACCGAATTGACGATCCAGATTCATCCCTTGTCGGCGCTCGGCAACGACAGCGGGACCGTTTGGAGCGGGCGCTTCGTCTTCCCGATCGACAGAGCACCGGAGGTGGCGGAAGCCATGACCCAGCTCATCAACGACGGCAGCAACGCCACGGCGGGCCTCTTTATGGCGGTGTGTCCGCCGCCTGCCCGACAAGCCGCGTTGATGGTCGCTGGGAGGTACATCGGCAATCCGGACGATGCGCAGGTGGCCTTTGGTCCGCTCTACGCGCTGAGTCCACTGCTTGCTAACGGTGGGCCTGTCCCGATCCAGAACATCAGTGATGGCCGCGAAGCTTTGGAGGCCAAGGGCGACTTCAAGACCTTTGGTACCATTGGCTTGAGACGCTTCGACGTGGACAGGTTTCTCTCCACGGTGTCTCTGTGGAAGCGCCTCATGGCAGAGTGCCCTGATGCCATCAACACGACCTTCAACTTTCAGTGGGACTCGAGGCCACCGAAGCAGCCCCCGTTCGAGTCGGCAAACTCTCTGCATGATATCAGGTTGTGGCAAAACAACATCATCTGGTACAAAGACGCGGCAAGTCATCAAAAGGTCGCCGAGCTGAATGCAGAGTGTATGTCTGTCGCTAGGGGCCCAGATATGTCTGAGTATGCGGACTTCCAGAACGCAACGAGGACAGGCCCCATAGAACTTCGCTTCAGGGGCGAGGGGAAACTGAGCAAGTTGCGGCAGTTGAAGAGGACGTGGGATTCTGAAGGGGTATTCACTAGGCAATTGTTGGATTAGGAGCCATCCACAAGACCAAAACAATGTAAAAACCAAAAAAAAAAAAAAAAACCCTAAGCAGCATTGAATATTATATTTTATAACCGTAAAAATGCCTACAATATAAAATCAGGATTTACTGTAGGGCCGTGTCAACCCCGATGAGTCCGCAACATCGCTGTATAGATACTGAGTAACTAAAAGGTGTGTTTTCGTGAGGCAAGCTTGCATTGCCTGGCTGCGCTGCGACACCCGGGGGGCGCGCGCGGAAATCCTGGGGAGGAAACAGTAGGTGAAACAAATGAGATGGTCCATTTTCGTGATGGCAGGTTATGCGACACAGGAACTCTTTGTTGCACCTATGCGGCTATGCGGCCATGCTCATAAGCCCTGCGAATACCATACTCATCACCGGCACAAGCGGCAACTTGAAGTCTGGATCAATCTCGACATCATACGATGGCTACTTTCACTCCAGTTACATTCTGCAGCAGGACGGAGACAAGTCTCTAATAAGCCATGTATGACTCCTTCGTGAAAACACTCTGGAAGCGAAGACTCGTCTGAGCGCAACGGGCAGGAGGATGAAAGTGAGTCACCAATGCTTACGCCGCAGCGGTGATAACGGCTTGACGGCCCACAGAAGGATGCGCAATGTGTCTGCAGGTATTAGAAATAACTTCAATCAGACCTCCAGCTGTTATAAATACTGGAATCTCTAAGGCACTGTTCAGATATTTCTCTTTGTGTCCAGTATGAAAACCACAGTCTTCACAAACCCACCGCCGCGCTGCCACACCCATCACACACCCACATATCACGACCACCACCCCCAAAAAAGAAGGCCCATCATGACCGTCGAACCCTTCCCTAAAACACATACCATCCTCACCCCCCGCCTAACCATCCGCCCCGTCCTCCCATCCGACGCCCCCGCCGTCGCCTCCATCCTCGGCAACCCTCTCAACAACCCCTTCACCCCCGTCTCCGCCGCCGCCGCGCAGGCATCCACCTACGAGCCCGTCATCCCCCGATGGGCCGCCGCCATGGCCGAGGGCAAGAGCGCCTTCATGGTGATCTGCCAGCGGCGGCCTCCTTCTCAAAGTTCTCCCCCCGCCTCTTCTTCTCCCGACGAAGCCGACGACGAAGCGGGCGGCGCCCCCGAAGTCGTCATCGGCTTCGGCGGCTTCAACGGCTTCCACTTCTCCACGGGCACCCACGGCCGCCCGGATGACGACGACGACGACGACCACGACGCAAAACAAGAACAACAACAACAACTTACCGCCGACCTGGGCCTCGTCATCGACCACGCCGTCCAGCGGCGCGGGCTCGGCCGCGAGGCGCTCGAGGCGCACATCGGGTATGCGTTCGCGGCGCTGGGCGCGGACAAGGTCACCATGGGCACGGGGCGGGCGAATGAGCCGTTCCGGGGCCTGGTGCGGGCGGTCGGGCTCGCGGGCACGGAGCGGAACTGGCGCGTGGGCGACGATGAGCATGGCGAGGAGGGGGATTGGGTGTATGAGGTTGGGAGGGGCGATTGGGAGGGTGCGAGGAAGGGGTGGGGGAGGGGCATTGTGGGTGGCGGTGGTGGGGAGTGAGTATGATGTTGGGGGTGCTGTGGGAAGTCTGGCCAGGAGCAGCACACTCGCGAGGCTCTCAATAGCCGGACAGGAAGATCTGCTGTGAGTATGCCATGCCGTCGGATTAGTGCGGGTGGCGAAGAAGGTGCCTGCGGTGGAAAGGAAAGGGCAGGCCAAGTTGGTTATAAGAAGCAAGAAACCACCCGATGAAATCGATTCAAATGTGTGGTTAACCTTGAGGGCGGGCAAGTAAACTCAGTCCTGAAGCTGCATAAGTTCCAGGTACGCACTTTAATGCCACCTTTGATGCGGATTTTCGACTATCTCGACTTCGATGGGATGAAACGGTCTTGCCTGAGCCCGCATCAACTGTGGCCTGCGCACGCCATTTTCTTTCTAGTTGGGCAACGGGCGGTGCTCCTTGCTGGCCGCAGCCGTACCTACTGATGAGCCTTCTTCTCTGACGGTACGAGCTGTCTTCGGCCAGGTACGTACGTGCGTGAGTACAGCACAGCACTGTCGCACCGAGACAACCGCTCGAATCTGAGAACCCCACCTGCACGTACCGTATTCCGTATAGCCGTGCAGAGTGAACCGCCGGGATCCAAGACAATGATGTCGTCCCCCACACGAGGCCAAGCCACGGAGTACCAAGGTAGAAAAGGCGGTCTGCGAGCTGATATATACACACATATGTATACATGGCGTCGTGCATGCTGTGCGCCCAATGAGGGAGGGTTGTTTTCCGTTGATGGGGGTAATAGTACGTACTGTAAATGGTCGTTCGCCCGGCACTCCCGGTCTAGTGATTTAGGATTTCTTCAAGGTTGAAGGCGGCGGACAGGGCGGCTATAGCTTGCATTATGCAGGACGATTCAAAAAAGGTGTTGGTCGTGGCCGCTGTGCAGGAGGTGGCTTGTGAGGGTGGGATGTCGGACTTGCATGGCTTGGTAACAGGCACAGACACCAGCATGAAGGAGGGGAGGTGTAGCTTCAGTGTCCTGGCGTAGAATTGTTGAAGATTGTCCCAAGCAGTTGGTCGTGGTCATTATAATCGTGTCCAAAGAGTTGTAGCCGGAAGTGACAGAAACCATTACCGTACCATGCCGTGCACACAAGATCTCAGTGAACGAGGGAAAGAACGCCGTCACAGACGAAGCACTCAAGCCAATGACCCCATGGGATCCCACAAAGGCAACACAATCGGCTCCTGGCTCAACACCTTCCTGACTTCCTTGCTCAAGAACCTAGGGTCCACCACCGCCTGATACACCCACTCATCCATCCACCGATCCGTCATGACGAACCACCCCTCCTCGCCGGGCGCCGTTCCCCAGCTGTTCTGCACCCGCCACCTCACCGTCGCCCCCGTGTCCTCATCCACATGCACCGCCGTCAGCACCATCGCATGCGTCATGGCACTCTCGCCGGTCCGCAGCCTCGCCGCCTTGTCCATCCCCAGAAGCCCGACATTGAAGCCCAGCTCGTAGTCGATCAGGCCCAGGTCCATGACCCCGGACACGCGGTCGCTGAACTTGCCGACGTCGCTGCCGAAGAACACGGGCAGGCCGGCGCGGAGCATGGCCACGCACGCGCCCTTGAGCGTGGCCATGCTGTCGACGTTGATGTACGTGATGCCGCGGCCGCCGACGACGTTGCCCAGCCGGTCGACGGTGAGCAGCGAGAGCGGCGGGTTGCGCGGGTCGTGCACGAGCGAGACGAGGCCGGCGATGGCGGCGCTGGTGATGCGCAGGGGCCCGTGCGCGTTCGACCAGATGTCGGAGGCGAAGGCGAGCGGGGTGGTGCGGACCTGCTTCGCCGCGCCGGTCCTGTCGTTGAACTGCCAGACGAACTCGTCGGAGGCGGAGGGCGGCGGGCCGAGCGTGAGGGTGAGGATGGTGTGGATTTCCTTCATCATCTTGGCCTTGGTGGCCGTGATGGAGGAGGCGGTGGCGGTGGGCGAGGCGAGGAGGCCGCGGAGGACGAGGGCGTCCTCGCGGAGCTTGGTGAAGATGATGGAGTTGATGATGGAGGAGGACTGGGCGTTGAAGGAGTCTGGGTAGAGGACTTGGGGGACAAGGCCGTATTTGCTAACAAGGTTATAAACCATGTCCCACTGGCCTCCGTCGGATAGAGGGGACTGGACGAGGGTCTGCACGAGGCGGGAGTCGAGGTCGAGGCCGGCCGTGTCGATGATTTGCTCGAGGAAGTAGTTTGCCTTTTCGAGTTTGTCCCTGAGTACAGAGAATCAGCATTGACCTCATTCATTACATGCCCAAGGAAACTACTTTGAATCAAGAAGCTGTCCCAGATGTGTGCCGTCCGCAGCAGTGGTTTTGGATTACCTACCAGAAGAACAGCCATGCCTGGCTGAGCTCGAACGACTCCAGGTTGTACTTCTGCATCAGGGCCACACGGAAGACATTCGTGGCGGCGAAGAGCCAGCACCGGCCACTGCTCCGCTGGTTTGTGATGGGCGCGCCCTCGAAGGGGATCTTGATGTTGTAGATCTGCTGGTCGGCGATCTTGGCCTCGCGGGAAGTCAGGACATCACGGGGGTTTGCGGCCGAGAGGGCGGAAAGGGCGAGTCTGTTCTCTGCTGGTCAGTACTTTTTTTTTTTTTTTTTTTTTTTTTTTAATTTTGGGAGGAACAGCCCCAATTTGGGGGGGTTAAAGGGAGGGGGGGGACGGGGAGGGCCAGCCAAACCTTTTTT
>PYFS01001364.1:0-96926 GCA_003671545.1 Ophiognomonia clavigignenti-juglandacearum | reverse complement strand
CCGCGGGCGCGGGCGCGGGGGGGGGCCGTGGGGGTGGGGGGGGCGAAAAGCGCGCCCTTCCGCCGCCCGGGGGGTGGGGGGGGGGGGGGGGGGGGGGGGGGGGGGGGGGGGGGGGGGGGCGCGTACAGAAGTATAAGTGACAGTTCCGCTAACACCAATCTCCTCCGAATCAAGCGTCACTACATACGTCAGCACGCCGTCCACCGTCGACCCGACGAAGCTGATCCCCGCGCCGGTGTAGTCGACCGAGACCGACGCGTCGTCGTACGTGACATCCGCGCCGGAGCCGGAACCCGCGACGAGGTTGAACAGCGTGCCGTTGGCGAAGGTGCCGGTCACGGACACGGAGAGGGCCTCGGCCCACCACGGGTTGAGGAAGCCGGCGGCGCCGGCGTTGTAGAAGACGATGGAGAGGGAGGCGTTGGTGGCGGCGGAGACGGCGTCGAAGTACCACCAGTCGTAGGTGGTGTCGTTGGCGGTGGAGAGGAGCTTGGGCCCGTCGAGGATGCTGGTGGTGGAGGAGGTGGTCTCGATTGGCACGGCGCCTAAGGTTACTTCGTCGGTGAGGGAGAGGGTGGTGGCGAGGGCGGGCCCGGTGAGGAGGGCTAGGGAGAGTAGGCGGTTCATTTTTTTTTCTTTTTTTTTCTTTTTTTTTCTTTTTTTTTCTTTTTTTTTCTTTTTTTGCGGAATGGGCTACACAGTTGTGCCTGAGCGAGCGAGGAAAGTATGGAACGAGTGGCAGTGGAAGCACAGAAACGGATGGTCTGTGATATTAGGATTAAACAAAGTATAGAGGGAATTGAGTATCCTTCGGAGCGACTCAAGAGATGGATGATATTCAGCAGAGGGCAACCTGGAACAGACGTCTCACAGGAGGACAAGCCTCACATTTATACGCCCTCACGATATATTCCACTCTCTCTTCGAGCATGATTTTTCCAATATAGTCCCACTGAACATACAATAGTCCACGTCCTCGCCGGTCGATAAGTTACGGATTCTACTCCATCGCATACATCCTGCAAGCAATAGTGCAGTTGCTTTCAGGCCCACCATCGCGAGATCTAAGATTGAGGTGCCGGAGGGTCAGATCTGTTCACGGCCATGATGGTGTGAGAATTGTGGGACGGCGTGAGGCGATTCGGCAGTTTCGGGTCGCTTTGGCGGAGCCGGAGTCAAAGAACGGCTCGGTGTGGGCTCAGGGCTATGGGGCTGGCCCCGGGGGGAGGGGGGGAATCGACAGGTAAGATTCGCGAAGCATGGGCTCTATTTTCGGTTAGGAGATCAGTACCCACCCGTGGACCTGATCGAGGAGATCTGCAATCGAGAAATTCGTCTTTGGGTAGGAAGCAAAAAAGAACGTGTGCATGCGCAACCTTGACGGCTGGAGATTCGTGTGCGATGAAAGGCCCACAAGTTGCGCCCGCTTACATATCAGGAACCGAGGCATCGGTCTCGTTGACTGCTTTCGTTCTTGTTAATATAAGAAATCCAATATTGTGGAATCGGATCTTTGAGCTGGCAGTGGAGTCCCGAGGTTGAGGCACCGGTCTTCCCCTGGTATCGGACCTAATGGAGCGGAGCCGGGAAGGAGCAAAGTGGCCGGCGGCCACCGCCAGCGGCTTGCAGGAAGGTATGAACAGGGCTGTGGTCCTGTAGAGGAGCTACTTAGTCTGGTCCGGGACGGTCGGGGACCATCAGGGAAGGTCACTCAACAACAAGAACACCAACAGCAGTTTCATCTCTCTGGCCGAGCCAAGTTTTGGCCTCCTGTTTGTGTATTTGTCTCTTTCGTCCTCTCCCTCGCCAATCCATGCCGAATCACCCTTCAACTTATGTGCCTGACTGCACTCACGTTCCGTTGACTATTCCGGTGCCTCCAGACCATGTGCTCCTGGCCAACCTGTGAGAATGCGCTGTCGTCGTCGTCGACCTGGCGACCCGTAGCTGAACGAGGCATACTCCAGTCTTTCTAGATGACTGCCTTCTCTTTTGGCTTGAGGCATGCCTATTTGGACTTTCTCAGCGCCTTTCAAGTCTTCGTCAGCGGATCAGGATCAGTGACCCCGAGCCTGACGATACTTTGCGGAAAGTATGCGTACCTCTTTCCAAGGCGTACTTGCATTCGCGGGTTCGATAGCCAGGGTCACGTGAGAGAATCATCAGTGGGCCACTACTGGAATATGGTTTGCATATTGTGCTGGGTACACAAACAAGATGTCCAAGGGGATGACGGACGGGATCCATTGCGACGAGAGAAATAGTATATGCTTCCTGGTAGTCTGACAGGTCTGAAACGGTGCACACATGCAGTGGATCAGGTCTCGTGCCGTCACACTGGGCCGCATCCTGCATCTCGAGGTCCCCGACAGCCCCGGACATCTTCCTGTACTGCAGCTACGTGGGTCATCGTCGTGACAAACAAAGACTCGGGAGAAGGCCGCCCGAAGTGCTGAGTGGATAGCTCGGCTGCAGGAAACCTTGCACAGGGTCCTTGTGAGCATAAGAACCCAGTACACCACCCAGGTACGGAGTAAGACATGTTCCAACATCTGCAGCCATCCTGTCCGACAGCGAAACCATCTCAACAGGCGGAGTGGTTTTACCTCAGCTTATTCACCGGTTTTCAGAACGCTAATTGCAATTTTCTCACGTGGGATTGTTATTAGTGGACAGTGACCACCATCCATCCATGGATGCCATCCAGACTCGAAATGGCAAAGGTTCCTCCACTGACCGAAAGCTTGATCCTAGCAAACAGCTACCTTGCGACCAGTTCCTGTCAGACATGCTACCTTGGGCCAATGACAGAGCCATTGCCAACCAGCAGTACCAACGAGGGTGAAGTCTGGGACCTCGAGCTACAGAAGAATAAGGCACGCACGGCCGTTTTCTCTGGACGCATCGAATCACTGCTCCAGAAGGCCAGGCCCAGACGGAGCATCTTCGTCAAGGATTATCGTCGGTCAGCCTTGGAAGGATGTCGCGCTTGTTCTGGTATGGTCCGTTTCCTCGACCACGTACTACCGCAAGCGGCACTCGAAGGCGAACGTAGCCTGCGAGTTGACTGGTGGATGCCGCATGCGACATTCCAAGTTGGATGGATGATGGAAAATTACGGGAAACAGATGTTCACCGAAAACTACGAACTCTTCATGCCGACTGGAGCAGCACTGTCTACAGCAGAGACTGAGAGACAGAATGGTCTTGCTGTCCCAAGCCTTCCGATTCATCCATTCCTCCAAGCTACGAGCCGGCCGTCGGGAGACACATCCAGTGAAGAGGCATTCGCCAAGATCAAGACTTGGATACGTCAGTGTTGCGAAAATCACCCACGCTGCCTGGGGGCTGAGCTGGTATCGCTGCCGCATCGAGTTTTGGAGATCCAGAGCATTGAGCCATTGCGAGTTCGCGTTGTGGAGGGCCTGTCTGTTCCAGGCAGATACGTGTGCCTCAGCTATCGATGGGGTCCCGAAACCAAGCTGCACTCGCTGACGAGTGCTAACTACGAGCAATACAAAATCAATGTACCTGAGGTGTCTGTATACCCTCTGGTCAAAGATGCTGTTACGGCTGCATTTCGGCTCGGATTTGCATATATATGGATCGACGCGTACTGTATCATTCAGGACGATGATAAAGACTGGCAAGAACAAGCAATGTGCAGTAAGTTTAGCGAATATCTGATCCCGGAGAGTGATCGAAAGCTAATCCGGTTTGCCATTCTAGTGGGCGATATTTACGAGAATGCCTTCCTCACTTTGTCTGCAACCTTCGCTGGTAGCGGTGGAAAAATGTTCCAAACGTCCCAAGCAGAGCAATCTGCCTATCAACTCCCAGTCACGGAGATGGAAGGAACGCCCGTCTTCGCGAGAAAGGTTCTGTGGCACCCCTATGCGCCTAACGACACCTCCACGGATTACAAATCGTCAACTTGGAAAGACTCCACGTTATGCAGGGCCTGGGTATTCCAAGAGCGGGCTCTATCGAGGAGGTTCATCCATTTTCTCAAAGATGAAATCGTCTGGGAATGTCGAGAGAGCACCTGGTGCGAATGCGGCTCTGCACAGTACACATGGTCCCATTATCGGGAGAACAAGCCCCGGACTCTTGAGAACCTGAGGTGGTTCTGGGACGTCGCGCAGCCATACAGCCGATCATCGTTGACCTATGAGAAGGACAGACTGCCTGCTCTGTCTGGCGTGGCCAGGCGGATTTCGAAACTGCGCAACAAGACTTATCTCGCTGGCCTGTGGGCTGAGGATTTGCATTCACATTTGCTGTGGCTGTCTTTGGACGACAACAGCTCCCTTCGGCCGGAGAATCCTAGGCCACTCGATCCAGCGGCTCCGTCATGGTCATGGCTAAGCCTCGTCGGCACGAACATGCCGAGCTACTTCGTCATTCCCGAAACTGATGACACGAACTCCCATCACAAACTTTTCGATTTCGTAGACTATGCCGTCGAACCGCCTGATGCGGATCACTACACATTCACTGAACTGGCGAAACTGACGATATCTGGCCCTGTGATCTTTGCGACATTGCATTCCGAGGGACAAGGCGGGAAATATGTTTTAAGCGCACATGATGCTCTTCTGCACTTTCACCCAGACTTCAAACTTGACCCTGAGGATCCGCTTCAATTCCGGGTTGTCGAACCGGGAACACAGGCTATACTGCTTCTGGTCAGCATGGAGAAAGACCGGCAGAGAGATACGATTCAGGGCCTTGTTCTTGTGGTCTCGCACAGGCGCACGAGTGACGAATCCCATCGATATGGGACGGGCTTGTACGAGCGTATAGGAAGCTTCATCGGAGGTCGGAAGACCCATCTCGATAAGGCTGGAGAATATGCAAATTTGGAGCCAGAAGACGGTCGTCTTGCTAAGTTGTATACGAGGGGCAGTCACGCGTGGCAGGGAAATTCTCAGGTTCCTGATGCATGGTTTCTTGAGCGAGCACAACGGAGAAGGGTTACATTAGTTTGACTTCGTCTCTCTTAAGTCGAGTCAGATACTAGCTTACCTTGCAATATGCGGAAACAAAAATCGGTAAACCATGGTGCGTATATTGTTCATGGAATCGTCAGTGTGCAGAGACTACATTTGCATTGTCAATGAGCTCAGCCTCGCTGTACTCCACAGATGCCCAGATGCCCATGAAGGTTTTGAATCTTCCAACAATGCATCGAACTGACCGCATAATATATCTATCTTCACAATGTCTCCTCGAGCTCCGAAACCACACCGGCTCTATTTCGCGGCGGCGCTGCTGGTGCGGCTCAGCAGTGTTAGCACGGGATGGTCGATGATCGACAGCGACCCTGTTGTGGACGAGGCTGGCCAACCCATGGACCGAAACAGGAACCTCATTTCAGGCCTGGCTGAGCCTTACCTAAGACCCAATGAAACTCAGATGTCGAATGGGTTACTTGGTGGGACTGTCATAGGCCCGATCAGCTTCCAAGGTGGTCTCCAGTGCCACGAGGCCATGTGCTCACAACCGCTGATCAGCATTCATCGTACTAGCCCAAATCGTGTCTTCGCAAATGGCCATTATGGAAAGTGACGGTTCTGAAAGTGCCGTCACCCCTTATCTCATACACAAATCTTCGACGTCGATATAGACGTCGGCGCGTTACCGTCTCACCGGCTCGCGGGCCTGGGCCAACAGGAAGGTAAGTATCTTCGCATAAGCCGTATTCAGCTGGAAGCAAACATGGCTCCACCAAGCTGGCGTCGAACCACAGTCCTTCTTACCATGCCTTCCAACAAGGCTTCTGCTTTTCACCTCGGTCGTGATGCTCGCCCCTCGCCTCGCCTCGTTCCATCTCTCGCTGCCCACGTCCCTAATCTTGGCACTCAACCCCGAGGGTGGAATTCACCACCAAGCCACCGTCTAATCTTTGGCCAACACTCGTTCACCCATGCGATTTTTGCACAGCTCCCTTCCTAGTCAAACTCCATTCTTGCTCGTGATGCCGACGGGAAAGATCAGCGCTGCGAGCTGGTCCTGGCCCGACCACGGTACCGGACAGCATTGTGCACTCAGCTCCGCTCGCTATGGAACAACACTTCCAAGTTCCCGCCGCTCTCTTCGCTGTGATGGTCTGAGCCGGATCGCTGGAAGAGCTGGAAGCAGTTAGGCCTAAGTACTCTCCGCAGTTGCAGAAGAACATTGACGCCGTCAGCATGTATCACCGAGATGGAGGCGAGCTATCCGTTGGAACCAAATATGGTGTTCGCCGTGCACAGTGTTGCCTCCCCTTGGCACATTCGATGATTTCGATGAGGAGAGGAAGAGGACGGGGAACTACACGCATTCGGAAAATTCCTGGGCAGATGTCTCTGTCGTTCAAAATTCTATGTGGGTACTTGGACCCGGCACCATGTTGCCAGGTTCGTGATTCCACACCTAGGTACTGCTCCCCAGGTGGCTGAGGTCGACTACAGCAGGAGAGACGTCGAGGAGAGGCAGTCCGCCCTTCCAGCGCAGGACACCCGACAGGGGCCGGCACAGAATCCCAGCCGTAGACCCGTCGCCATCACAACCACGGCGCCGAGGCCCTAAAATGGCTCTTCTCCCCCTACACTCTCTGCGCCAAGATCGCTAAGCCATCGACTGCAGAACAGCCGCGGGGAATTAGGAGCAGCTGCCCCCAGATTCTTTTTCTCATTTAGCCTGATGTTCGTACATATCCCGCAGGCCCTGCAGACGACAAACCTTCGCTCTACCCGTGGCAATATGTGCTCTTGGGCCTTGGCAGGGTCTAAGGGGAACATTGAGCCGCCATGTCGGGCCTAGGGCATGCCCACCGGTGTGTCGAACGAACGGCTTCACTCAGGGGGAGGGAAATTAAGAATCGCCTCGTTATTGGTGCATGCATGACAGGTGCCCGTGTAATACCAGGGTGAAAGGATAGGCCACATTGTGACCTATGGCGCCCAGATGGGTAAATACCTTCAGGTTCTCTAGTAGGTGGCTCGCCACCTCGTGACCTGACCACCGTGGAGGCGAGGCACTGGCAATATAAATATCTAACCTCTAGCCAACTCGTCGAACAGGCTTTGTATCTAGATACCAGTGTAACCTCGCAACGCAATCCTTCCGTCGTTCTTTTTGTCGCCCCAGACAACCTTGGTCATGCACTTCACAGCTGTCACTGCCCTGGGCTTCTGCGCCGCCGCATCTGCTGGCGTTGCTCGGTAAGATCCCCAGCCAGCTGCTGCCCCGCAATATATCCGTCATGTCTAACCTGCGCGACAGCTCATTCCCCCAGGTCTACCGGCCGCGGCAGGTTGCCTCGACCTTGGATGCCGCCATCAAAGCCAAGGGGAAGGACTATGCCGGAACGGCTCTTACCCTTCGTGGCGACAGCACCGAGGAGGCCATCATCGCGACCGAGTTCAACTCTATCACCCCGGAGAATGCCATGAAATGGGAGTCTATCCAGCCCTCCCAGGGAAACTTCACCTTTGCCGGCGCGGACGCCATCGTGGACTTTGCGACCGCCAACGACGACGAGATCCGCTGCCACACGCTGGTCTGGCACAGCCAGCTCCCTGCCTGGGTGTCCGGGGGTGGGTTTGACAACGCCACCTTGATCGACATCATGGAGACGCATATCAACGCGGTGGCGGGTCGTTACGCGGGCGTGTGCACCTACTGGGACGTCGTGAACGAGGGTAATGTTCCCCCCCCCCCTTTGCCAACAATATTCCCCATATCACACCTAGAACAACCAACACTGACGACCCCACCCCCAGCCCTCAACGAAGACGGCACCTACCGCGAAAGCGTCTGGTACACCACCATCGGCGAGGCGTACATCCCGCTCGCGTTCCGCTTCGCGGCCGCCGCCGACCCGGCCGCCAAGCTCTACTACAACGACTACAACCTCGAGTACGGCGCCAGCTCGGCCAAGGCGCTCGGCGCCGCGCGCATCGTGCAGCTCGTGCAGGCGTACGGCGCCCGGATCGACGGCGTCGGCCTGCAGGGCCACATGACGTCCGAGCCGACCGGCACGCAGGCGGCGCCCACGCCCGCGCAGGACGTCCTCGAGGGCGTGCTGGCGCTGTACACGGCGCTGGGCGTCGACGTGGCGTACACGGAGCTCGACGTGCGCTTCGACACGCCCGCCACGCCGGAGAAGCTCGCGGCGCAGGCGGGCGCGTACGCGCGGCTGGTGGGCAGCTGCATGGCCACGGCGCGGTGCGTGGGGATTACGCTGTGGGGCGTGAGTGATCAGTACTCGTGGATTCCCGGCGTGTTCCCCGCCGAGGGCGCGGCGCTGGTGTGGGATGAGGGCTTTGCGAAGAAGCCGGCTTATCAGGCTATTCTGGATACGATCAATGCTGCTCCGGGGACGAATGGGACTGCGCCCCCGGGGGACTCTTGTAAGAGAGCAGCTGTGAGGCGGTACTGAGTGCCGTGGTTGCGCTTTGGTCGAAGGTGCTGAGCTTTCTGAGTGTGCCTGCTCAAATTGCGGAACATTTATTGTACTGTACATCTTTATTCTTCTATCAAATGATGAAAGGGTTCTCTGAAAGCGTATGGACACACCCCTCGCATCATGCCCTCTTCACAAACCTTGAAAAAACTATCAAAAGCAGCTACCCGTGGACCACTTGCCCGAAGCAAAGTCCTCGTAGAGCGCCTTGTCCAGCTTCGGGCCATGTTCCTCAGCAAGCTTATGAAACTCCTTGTTCCCTGGCAATCTACAGTCTTCATGTCAGTACCTACCTAGGTACTCCGTTGTCTTGTAATCACTCGACAGTTTAAGCGCAGGACAGGAACGCTGGGACCACGCCACACATCAAACCGTGAAGGCAAAAAGACTTACGTACGACCACTCTCGACAATACATAGCGAAAAGAGATGTGCAGGTATCCCCTCATCCCAGTTCTCCCTCATCGCCCACTCAACATTCTTCACAAGATAATCCAGCGCCATCCGGTTGAACCGCTTCTGGTCCTCTGGCGAGTAGGTGTACGGAACCGGACACACTCCCTTCCCGAAACCCTTTCCCTTCTGGGAAGGACAATCCTCCTTGTGGCATGAGAAATCCTCGTGCGGCAGCTCATCCCCCTCCAGCAAGCAAGCTTCAAGGAACATTGCCGACGGGGGGTGCCACTTCCAGCGCACGGCCCCGCTGCAGCACGGCGACCAGTACTCGATGGCAACGCCGGGGACACCATCGTCTTGCCACGCGCAGCCTTTGACCTTAAGCTCCTTGTTTCTGTGGCTCTAGTATTCGGCTGCGCGATTGTAGACTTCGATGTCGTCTGTGCCTTCATCCCCGGGTTTGTCGGTGAGGGTCTACCACTGGTTCAGCAGGGGCCGACCGCTGATGAAGACGGGAGTATCTCTTACTTTGCGTTTGTGGATGGGTGGTGGCTTTTTGGTCGAGCCCTTGGAGGAGGTTAGAGGAGATGCCGGAGGTGGCATTGTGGCTGATGTCAGATGGGGTGGAAGTTGTTTAGAAAAGGGGTAGGATGGCCAAGTAGGATGTTTTTTCTAGGTAATGAGTAGGAGGGAACCGTGAAATTTCCTTGTGTAGGAGCGCAGATTACCTGGGTAGTACTCTGGGAACCAAGGTGACGATTTGGAAGGGAGCACGTTGCAGGAGCTTGGTACTTATGTAGCACCTGTGTGCTTTACCAAACCTGCTTTTGACAACATCAGAATAAGCCCAATAAAAAAAACACGTCCTGACACATTCTGAGAGTATGACAGAAATGGCTGTTGACATGATTCTGGCGATTTAAAGACCATTTACAGTGCACAGTGCAGACCTGTACACCTCCGGGGCAATGCGACTTCTGTGTAAGCAGGATGGTCACCGGCTGTGTCTGGAGACTGGATTCTTGGGAAGATGTTCAGTATTGCTGCAACATGACAGCGTTAATGGCGTTGCTTCTGCCCCTAATGCTCGCAGAAATTAAAAGAATTCTGCATTCACAAGCTTATTAGTTCATCGTTCGAAAGAAGGTAGAGAAAGGGGGGACTGGAAGCACCATACCTCATCCATCATCTCATCTATGCCATTGGTGATCCGCCGCCTCTCGTCCATCAACTCGTGCCTCGCCTCATACGCATCCTCCCAGCTCATGGGAAATCCATCCACTCCGTCGATGATGGCCTCAAACAGCTCCTCTGGAAGCCCGTCAAACGGTGGGATCGTGCGCACCTCCTCCGCCCACCAGTCCTTCCGCTGCGGCGGGACATTGGCCGTGGACAGGACCGGAATGTGCGGGTCGACGAGAAACATGGCGAGGAGCTTGCGGTGGCCCGGCAGCGACGGATCAGCAAGACGGACGGGCTCGACGCAGTGCTGCAGGATGTTGGGGAAGACCAGGAGACGGCCCTGGGGTGTGCGGACGCTGCCCAGGTTTTGGATGGCTGGCGCGCCGTTTTCCACGCCGTAGTATTGGCAGAAGCTCTCGTATTGATGTTGTTCATACGTCACGTCTCGGAACTCTGTCTGCATGGTCTGGCGGAAGGCAAGGCTGGACGAGTCGATGTTGTCCGAGTCGTAGTAGTATAAGGCGGTGGCGCAGATGTGCTCGTTGAGGGCGCCCTCGACGTGCCAGCGGCTGCCGTCGTACAGGGGCTCATCCGGGGTCAGGTGGATGTTGGCGAGCTTGAAGACGATTTGAAGGCCGCGTGCCTTGAAGTCCTCTTTGAGGTTGAGGTTGCGAGTGGGGCCGTCGCTCGCGAGTAGCAGGTCGCGGAAGGATTGGTAGTGCGTGGGTTCGAGGGGCCTTAGCTTCTGGTGCTGTTCTCTATATTCCTCCCATTCGTGCTTGAGATCGTGTTCCTCGGCCCAGCCCTCATTATAGAGCAAGTGTGTATCAGTTTCATCGCCTGCCAACCGGTGGTCCGGGTGGGCAGCCCGCTCGGGCCACACGGGCACCTCGAAGTCCTCCTCGTCGGTAAAGAGGCCACCTTCTGGACCGGGGATGCGAATGCGAGGCGGGTACCAAGACCAGGAAAGGCACTCGTTCCAGAGCGGTATGGCTCGATCAACCAACTGTCCCAGAACAGCGTACAGGCCTTTGTGCTCCGCAGGATGGAGGTTGTTGATGTAGCTGGTGATGCGTGGCCTGCCTCCTGTGGCCATGTCGACTTGACTTGGCAGCCACTGATACGTGCCCCATGGCTCGAGCATCTCCTCGTTTCTTTCACCCAAGGTACCCGTGTTCTTCTGCAGATCAGCATCCTCCCACTCGGGGATGATCTCACCGACGCCGGTGAATTTGGCACAGTCGTTGAGTGGCACGCGGCCGAAGGGCAGGGCGCGCGATCGCCCATAAACCAGTGGGCATAGAGAAGGATGCAGCAGGTCCAGCACCATTCCGCCCGAGCCTGGATGCCAGTCCTTGAGCCAGTCCGGGACATGCTCCAACACGCCGGCTTCCTTGATGAGGTCCTGTCTCAGAGGCTCTGGTACGGCAACGTCAGACTTGACTACAGTGGCACTCGCATCGAGTATGGCAACAAAGCCTTTCTCTTGGTGCAGCCGGGCCTTTTCGCGAAGCTCTTTCATGCACTGTTAGAAGATCACGGCAGATGCCATGCTGTCAGCTATCCTCCATGCCGGTGGATAATCGGTGTACAAGACTCACATATTGAAACATGGTCGTGGAAAGAACCTCGTTTTGTCTTAGTTCCTCATCACAGGCCTCCTCTTCCCAGTTGGCCACAATGGCGTCGTCAAAGACTTTGCGATCCCAGTTCGGTTTGTCGGAGATCTGGTTGATGAAATCGAGCATCAGCCTCTCCTTGACCATCAGACCCCATCCACACGCGGCGAAGTCGTCTGCAATGGCATGCGGGAAGCGGTCCTCTGGTTTTGGCATGGAGTCGATTGGTAGGCCGAAGCCTGGCAACGCCACTCTGTCTTCTGGTTGAGGCATGTTGACGAAGCGCAGCCAGAGGGGGGCTATTTGTTATTGCGTGGTTGATGGTGTTTTTCCACCAGGCAGAAGTAGTAGTACAGGGGAAACAAAGTGTATGTAGCTCGACGGCGGGCGCTAGCAATCTTCATGGAGTTCACATGTTGCTTCGGCTTCTTGGCAAGAAGGAGCAGTGTCAGCACAGGCTACATCTTTCAGCCTGTAGTTGCAGCCTCGAGCTGCATGTACTACTACGTACTCCATGACCACTGTATCACATTAGGATCAGTGGAAAGCAATTAGTCCCAGCTTTCCAATGGAACACGCAGCCTGTAAATGTCTGCTGGACTTCTCCAGGGTGAAACTAGGGGCGTCAGCGAGGATACTCTGGAGTATGGAGGCCATTGATGTTCTGGGCTGGGGCAGCAATGAATGGCGTGGCTTGGCCAAGACGGTGGTGGATGCGAAGCCACAAGTGTCACCGAAGCTTCATTTCAGACGGTACTAGTAAGAATGCAAGACTGTGAAATGGGAAAGGTGAAAACACGACAGCTTCAGATCAACCTGGCTATAAGTAAGTACCCAAGTAGAGGTCACGGCCAGCTGCCAGCCGGAAGTTCCAATCCACACTCAGCTGGCGGCCAGCTGGCAGCTCATCTCGGTGCTCCGGACTTGACCGAGTCTTCAAGATCCGCGCTCATCTATCTCATCAACAAACTCATCAAACTTTCATACGAGCGTCTCCTCGTTCCTTTTCTTGCGCTCACCATTTACGACTTTGGGGTGTATATTCTGGAGCGGACATTTGCTTCAATTCACTATGTAGTCTATATTCTACCAGTATTTCTGTTCCCTTTCCCCCTCTTTCTTAGCCGTCTCAACCCCCCCCCCCCCCCGGGCTCCAGGCTCACCTCCGTGGAACCGTATCCGCAAATCCCGGGCCCCCTTTCCCCCCAGAGGGCCTCTCGCGCATCCGGGCCATGGCCCAGCCCTTCCACGCCGGCGGCGCCACGCACATCTTCCCTCTCTCCGGCCCTGCTGCCTTCCACCACCAGCACCACGGCCTCGGCTCCATCCTCACCGCCGCCACCACCTACTTCCCTTCCCTCGCCACCGTCGACCTCACCCGCCTCGGCTCCCTCATCGCCATCGCCGGCGTCATCCCCGCAGTATGGCGCGTCCTCCACAGCGCATGGCGCGAGACCTACAGCTGGATCCGGCAATTCTTCGTCGCCTCCGTCACCATCCCCGGCCGCGACCCGCTCAACAAGAACACCGTGCTCTGGCTGCTCGCGCACGTCGTCGAGCCCCGGAACAACACCCGCTTCTACACCGCGCGGACCGAGCTGCGTCTTGGCCGAGGCGACATGCCTGATTCAGCGTCGCTCAAGAAGACGCAGCGCAGTGTCCAGTTCCTGCCGCACTTCGAGACGCTGTGGTTCCTCCACGCCGGGAGGGTGTTTATCGTGCACCGGTCGCTGGATAGCTTCAACGCATCCATGTGTGATCCGGGGTACGACGGGATTGGCGGGGAGGAGCTGCGGATCAGCTGTGTGGGGAGGTCGGTAGAGCCGATTCGGGAGTTGATACAGACGTGTCGGGAGTATGCGGACCAGCAGACGCAGTACTTCGTTGTGGTTTACTCGAGGGATCGGTATGGTATATCGTGGCAGCCCAAATCGCGGAAGCCGATACGGCTGCTCGAGACGGTCCACTTTGACGAGGGTGCGAAGAGGGATCTGTTGGCCGACATTCGCAAGTACTTGGACCCGGCGACTCAGAAACGGTATCAGAGCCGGAGCATGCCGTACCGTCGGGGTGAGTTCTCCCATTTGTGACGTATCGGGCGCTATGTGGAGCATACATATGCTAACGGCTTGCCAGGTTATCTGTTCTATGGTCCTCCAGGCACGGGCAAATCATCGCTATCCACAGCATTGGCTGGTGAGTTCGGTCTTGACCTCTACGAAGTCAAAATCCCTAGTGTGGCCTCCGACGCGGACCTGGAGCAGATGTTCCAGGAGATCCCGCCGCAGTGCATTGTCCTCTTGGAAGATATTGACGCCGTCTGGGGTGCCGACCGCGAGTACCCTGAAAGAGACGACAGAACAGCCAGCTCTGGGACGCGCAGCCCAAACTCCAATTGCACCCTGTCGGGCCTGCTCAATGTCCTGGACGGAGTGGGCTCGCAGGAGGGCCGGATCGTCATCATGACCACGAACAAGCCGGAGCGACTCGACAGCGCGCTGGTCCGGCCCGGGCGAGTGGACATGAAAGTCCATCTGGGATACATCAGCCGGAAGTCAGCCGAGGACATGTTCATGAGGATGTTTGCCTCTGACATCAAGATGGCGGCTTCGTCGACCGCGCTCACAACCTTCGACGGCGGATGCTACAAGCCCGGCGAGGCGACGGATATGGAGGAACTGCGAGCTATGGCCTCTGTGTTCTCCAGCCACATCCCGGAGCACACGTTCACGCCATCGCAGCTGCAAGGGTTTTTCCAGCTTCATCTGGACAGTGCTACCGACGCTGCCACCCAGATCGCAGCCTGGGTGGCGAAAGAAATGGTCAAGACTGGCGTTGACGATGATATCGAGATCGTTCATCAAGCAAAAGCCTGAGTGAGTGAGTTTCGACTCGCCTGCGTGCCAAATTTGTGTACAATATGTATAATAAGGGGCATTTCAATGGCGTTCTGGGATCGGATATTGCGACACAGGAACGTCGCCGGGCATTTACGCATCAAGGTAGAGAAAATTGACATTGAACAGTGAGTGGTTCACATTCTAGGACTTTGGTCGGCTTTTATATACGCAAGCTCCCCCATCTGTCGAGTTTTGTCTCGCAAACCTGCCATCGAAATATGACACAGAAGAATAGAAAGCACCCTCACATCAACCAACACATATCCCATTGTCAGCTCATCAGATTCATCCAGCTCATCATCGTCACATCTTCAAACTGGAATGTGCTCCGCGGCAACAACCACCTAACCCTCGTAGGAGCAAGTGACAGTCTCGCCAGAGGCAGAGCAAGAGGTGTACACAGTCCCGGACTGGCGGATGTCGATGATGGAACCAGAGCCAGCGTTGACAGTGGTGCCAGAGGACTTGGTGGCGTACGCCTCGGTGAACTCGACCGAGTCGAAGTCGGCAAAGGGCACAAGCGACAGGCCCTCCTCAAAGTCCTCGACGATCCACTCGGCGTCGTACTCGCACAGGTCGCCCTCGGTCGAGGTCCAGCTGTAGTCGACGGTCTTGCCGGTGGTGGTGTTCTCGATGGTCGCGGTGCCCTTGGAGGTGGAGGTCGCCTCGACGGTCATGACGATGGTGTCGCCGGCCGAGATGTCGATGGTGAAGTCGTAGGCGTAGTCGGGGTACCACTCGTACCTGGGGTGAGGGTGAGAGTGGATGATCAGCACATGTTACCTACGCATGGGTTGCAACTAACATTCCCACAGAAAAGGCACACCAAAAAAATAAAATAAAAAAGAAAACTCACCAAGCATCAAACGAAACGTCGCCATTCTGGTAGCAAAAGTCGACACCCGTCTGCAAAATCGCAGTGGAGCACGTGTCCCCGTCGATGCCCACCCACGCCGACGCGCAGTACCCCTCGAGCGTCGCCTTGAGGCCGGAGCCCTCGCCCGCCGACGGCGTCGGCA
The DNA here is from genome assembly GCA_003671545.1 of Ophiognomonia clavigignenti-juglandacearum. NCBI lineage: Eukaryota > Fungi > Ascomycota > Sordariomycetes > Diaporthales > Gnomoniaceae > Ophiognomonia > Ophiognomonia clavigignenti-juglandacearum. The sequence goes on along the minus strand of PYFS01001364.1, from coordinate 81,359 downwards.
CGACAATGGTGCCCGTCACGCCCGTGATCTTGGTCGAGGTGTAGACGGACCCGGCCCAGTTGGTCGAGTACGAGACGTGCGACGTCTCGTTGTACGTGACGCCGCCGTCGTCGGCCTCGATGCGCGGGCTCGAGTGGCGCTGCGAGGCGCGGCGCTCGGCGAACTTGGCGGCGTGGCTCGCGCGGCGCTTCTCGGTCAGGCGCGCGCAGTGGGCGAGCTCGGCGCCGGTGGCGGCGAGGAGGGCGAGGGTCGTGAACTTCATTGTGTGTGGATGGGTTGGTTGGGTTGGGAGAGAGAAGACTGGTGGACTGGACAGGGACGAAGCTGGCTGAGTGTGTGCTGATGGGATGAGGGATGAGGGATATGGGAGAGGGTGATGGGCTTGAAGGAGGTTCTTCGAGGCCTTTATATACACTCTTGGCGTACAGTACAGAGTGTGTGTACTGGCAGTGCCTATGGATCGATCACTGGATGCTCTTGTCCGAGCTGTTGGTGGCGGGCGATGCGCCGTTGTGGATCACCGTGGTTAGTATCACCTTCCGCATCCTTCTACCGCGTGGGCAGCCACACGACAGTGGGGTTTCTTTCTTCTAGATGCCATACTGATTTGTGCATACTGGCACGGCCATACGGCAGACCTGGACAGGAGCCTTGTTGTCACTGCAACCGAGACTTGTGCATTGGCATAGCTCGAAACCCCCAAAAGGAGGAAACTTTCTCTATGCTTGGGGGCCCAGGAGTTCTCGATGCTTCGCGTTGGCTTGTTGAATCGTGTGGCTAGCTGGCTGGCAACCGCATCACGACCAGCTCTGTAAGTGTAAGTCACTGGTTTTACTGCTCCGGCTCCGCCATGCCCGCCCATCTAGATGTGACTGCGTTCCCAAGTCTCATCATCATGTCTGCTTGCACACGAAGGAAAGCGTAGAGTCGACGAGACGTGGGTCCTGACCTTCCACAACGGGGAACATCAAAATCGATGCCGTTCTCCCACCTTTCGAAAACGTGGTTCCGATGGGCCAGTCTTCTTCGAAGCCCGAGCCGCGGTTGTGGCTCTCTCCTCTGTAGGCCAGTGGGTCGACTTGTTTCCCGACGCCAGAGTCAGGAGCTCACTGAGCAAGCCAGATCGATGTTCCATATCGACCATGATGCCGAGATCCGTGCTCGTGCTGTGACCGGGCATCAGGTCGACAGCCGGAAGTCTGTTTGCTTGCATTCCTTCAACAACTAGCGCGAGTGTGACATGGAATCCCACCTTCCATTGAAGCACATCACATCGTCAGGCCTCTTCCTGCCCGTCCATCTCATCCATCCTCAGCCATCCAACGACGCGGCCTCGTTCAACCACTGGCAGGGACCCTGGACAGACTTCTATGGTTGCATCCGCAACCGAGTGCCCTCCGGCTGGTCCCAGTCGCCCTCGCATTGCGAGTTTCCTCTTCCGGCCGACGTGCATGAGAGTGGCACCCGTGGTGGAGGCTCCTCCGCCCACACGAGGATCCCCGATGCACCGACAACCACAACACAAGCTTTTCTTGCCGTCTTGGCCAAAAAGCTTGGTATTCTCGCCTCGCGATTTTGAGGGAGTGATCAGTCTGCAGTGCAGCGCCAAGAGATCTGTGGATGTATTGGGATTTGCAAGTGCCGGATGACTGCGACTGTGTCTCCCCTACACGTGGACTCTGCATAACCGTGCCAGGAGAGATCTTTTGTCGGGCCGAGATATATCATACTGACTGCAGTTCGGACTTGATCCACCACTAGCTGTACTGTACAGTATTGTCCATCGTCACCTGCACCCTTGGCTCATCGGCGATGAAGAAGGCCGCCGAGGCAGTCGGTTTGATCTGTCCCACAGTCCTAGACCGACGTCTGATGGCGCAATGAAGACAGCGCCATGGTTGGTTGCAAGATTGCGTGGAAAGCTGCACGGCATGACCAAGGCAGGCTTCTTCCATTGGATGGCTGGATTGGGCAGGAGGCAAAAGACAACCAAACAAGAAAGGCTAAGCCCCCATGTTAGTCGTGGCCGCAGAGCCGTGACGTACCTAGTAGGTATCCTGTTGTGGGTAGATCATTGGCAGGTCGCCTTGCTTTATCCAGATGCGTGGGCTTTGAAGGGATGGTGCTTGATTCCTTGAAGCGCTGCCCTGTGGTCAGCACCTCAGAGAGTTCCATTGGTACGGGGTTACTTGGCCACAGTCAGATTCCAAAAGGCCCTGAGTATCTCACGTTGGGGGGCAATATGAGCATTGCGGTCCAGTCCGTACCCTACTCTGTATTCGTCGTCCACCTTTCCAACTCTTGCCGTGCAAGTCAACCACCAACGCTTTCGTGCGAGATACTAGTAGCTTCTTCCAAGACTGGATGCGATACCAGAGACTTGACCCTCGGCGACACAGACCACATCAGCTCGGTTGCAGCCGAAGCATGAGACCAGTGTGGAAGTCACGGCTAAAAATCAAAGTACGGTGATATAAGGTATCTAGCTAACAATCAGAAATATCAACCTTGGAATTTCCCCCATTCGCCTTCCGGACGGCAGCTCACTGGAGCTGGCAGCATCGCGATCCAAAGCCCGGCTGACAGCCAGCAAGCCTGAGTTGCCAGTCTCTACTTCCCACTCCACCAAAGGAAACACAATAGCGAGGGTCATGATCATGTTCACCAACGCGCCACAGCGTAGCTAGCCTCCACCCCTTCAATACCTCACCCCGCCCACCGGATGCTCGACCAGCTGGCTCGCCTTGGCCAACACCTTCCCCGCCGGCTTTGCGTCCCCCTTTGCTCCCCGCAGGGCACCCCCGAACGAGCCCCAGCTGCCGCGTTTGTTGTGGGAAGTGCTGCTTAGCTCCCGCGGGAGCAAGCCAGAGGTCTCCCGCGGCTCCTGCTCCTCGGGCGGCGGTGTCAGTCGGGGATGCGAGCCCCCCGAGTGTCTGTCGATGGCTGCGGAGGGCTGGGTAGAAATCCGTTCCTCGCGAACAGCGGGGACGTGGCTCGGGCGCGGGATGATGGGCACGACGATGTCTACGGGTTGGCGCTTCTCTTCTGGTGCTGGGTACCCGGGAGCCGTGCTTCCGAAGTTTGTCTGGGCGTGTATTCTTGTCTCGGTTGGTGCCTAGGTAATGGGAACAATGTAAGCTCGAGGCTTGGGTCCGGTTGAGAGATTCGTTGGGTTGTGGCTGATAATTACGACCTACCTTGTACTTGGACTCGACGGGCTTTGCCTTCACGCCACGATGTTCCTCATGATGATGAGACGCCTGATCAGGGTAGTGCATGCCATGGCTCGTCCGAGCCGGCGACCCGACATCGGTTTCTCGCTCCAACGAGTAGCGCTCCGAGGAGCGGCGATCGACGAACGGCTCGGATGGTTGATGAGAGGCACGGCGGTCTGGACTCCGGCGGCCAGATGAGCGACGCCGTAGTCGCGGCGTGGCAATCGGAACTCCCGATATATCGAGGCTCGGGTCAGACGTTCGCCCGATGCTCTGACCCAATGCCCCTCTGGATCGTGGAGGGGGCTGCAACCCAGGTGGGTGACGGAGCTCACTCGCTGCGAGGTACTCGGCTGCGAGCCGGCGTTCTTCTTCCAGGTCGAAGTCGTCGTCCCGCGGGGATGATATGGGTGGCCTGGTGACCTGTGTGGTTGTCGTTTCCGTGAGGACGGTCGTGATGGTCTTGGTGATGATCTCCCCTGTGATGGGGTCCGTGTACGTCTCTTGTCTCACTGTTGGTGTGGAGGACGAAGACAAGACGGATTGAGGTTGGAACTCCTTCTGCATGGTGATGCCAGATTGGGTTGCCACCACGCCAGGGTGGATTTCTTTCGGTGCTGTGTTGTAGCCGCGGTCAAGACCGCCAGAGGTCTGTCTAATCAATTGATGGGCGAGAGCCTCCTTGGGAGCCTCCCGGGACGCCGAGGTGTTTGGTAGGCCGTTGCCGTTGGTGACTGGTCTGGGTGCGTCGTCGGTGGAACCTCGAAATCCATCACTGGTGGAAGTCCCTGAACCGTCCGAGCGTCTATCTCTGGACTGGAGGGGAGGGTTAAAGTGATCGTTGTGGGAGTTCAATTGATCATTGCTCTTATTCCCGCCTTTGGAGAACAGCCTCCACTTCGACCGCTTCTCCTCCAATGGCTTCACAGGTCGTGACATGTTGGGCTGTGTTTGTCTTCGTGTGGTGTCGTCGGCAAGGTCGGAGATACCCTACGTAGGTAGAGAGAGTCGCGACGGAGCTCGCGAAGGTGCCACAGACACACACCTGACTGTAAAAACAAGGGGCAGAGAGCAAGAAGCGGCACTGGTCATGTCTTATTCACTTCCACTGTGTACGCTTCCATTGAGGGTGATATTCTTATGAGATCATCACCTGGTCCCGGTCCCAGCAGCGCAGGAACAGGCGCCTATTCGCCCAACATGCCTGGATTATATTCGTAGGTTCCAATCAGACCCTTACCACATTATGTTCACGGCCTGGGTATGTCGTCACAGTAAACTCTATCTTTCTCTCAGTCAGGCTTGTCAGGTCAGTTCTCTGACGGTATCAGCAGGACCCTGAAAGATGTACAATGTGTATCCTGGCGGCCTCGCAAAGGAAATCAGAAATTGTGGGCTAATCATCCCATGCGTCCGCCAAACCATGATAGGCTAAGTGATTGGGTTACATTCCAGCGGGTGCCGGGCTAATCTACTAGTAGATACAATACACCAAAACCCACGGGCGTAGATCCCGAGCTCGTTCCACCTGCGGAAGGGGGGACGTTGATAGATGCGAACTGCTGCAGGTACTAGAACAGGTTCTAAGATTTAAAGTTACAGTGCATGTCGCTCGTTCCACCAATGGCACTCCTGTCTGTGAGCGAACACCTTTCAAGCTCGAGATACCAGGCTGTCATAGAAACCTTGTTCCAAAGTGTGCCAAAGCCATGGCCAGGTGAAATCTTGCTCCTGTGAAAGCATACTTTAAGGCCTGCCATTCTGGCCTCTGCTACTCTGGTTGCTTTCCCCTCTTCCGGGTTCTCTTCGGGATTAGTCTTTTGCTCATGATTGACATTGATCCCTCCACAAAATTACCATTTTTGGCGGACTAGAGACTAGCGTACCACGCAAAGTTGCGTGGTTATTTATCCCTTCCCCGTCGGTATATTCCGAGCATCATATCGACTCTTCTACTCCGTACTCCGACCTCAAACGGCCCACACCTGCACGCAACCCATTATGCCAATGAATCGCACTCGGGCGTTTCTTCAGCCACATGCTAAGCTGCTTTGGTCAAGTGGAGGCTCGTGCGAACCAAACACTCTCCCTGCCCAGACACTACCGACGTGCTATCGCAGAGCTGCCATCCTCGGCTCACCGCGGCAACACCATGACTATCCGCGGACACGGAGGTGTCTACGGATACCGGCTTATATGCAGCTCCTGCCCAGAGCTGTCTGAGATGAAGGATGATCGGCCGTGGGCTTGCGAAAGTCAAAGCAGAGACCTTTTATTTTGTGTTGCAGGATCAGTACGCGGGCCGCAACTCCAGGCCGAGAGCCATCACCCATGACGACGTCGAGGCCGTGCTCAGCCAGGGTTCTGGGATGAGGCCCCTAGATAGTCTGGAGGAGTCGCACTTCGACCCGAAATCTTAAGAGACATTCGCTATTATTACTACATCGCGTCATATTACAACTCGCAATTATGACCATCGGGATCTGTCATGACTCGTACCGTTCTTCTATCATCATATAACTCCTGCCAGCTTGAAACGTCACGATTGTCAAGGTGTTTGGCGATCTCAGAATACTACAGTACAAAACCTCCAGGTGGTACCTAGGTATCTGGCAGTCTTACTCGCCGGCACCACTTTTCGGGACCTAGATTCTAGTTGGTGATGATGCTTCCTGACTTGATGCCGACTTCGAACTTCGAAATGTACGCGTCTGATAAAACTCGGCACTATGAGCTTGAGCAGCAACGAAACTGATCTGGTTTGATCTCCGGGTGGTGGGCATACCCCTTGGAAGTAGCCATTCTGAGCCCGCCAGAGCAGAATGCAAAGACGATATCGAACCGGAGCTCCAGTCGCCTCTTTCACATTCTCTCTCGGTCCCTTTTAACGAAAAGTGGAATAGAGGGAGACCGTCGTGAACTTCAGCACCTGGCACTCACCGGCTAAGCACCTACTCATCTACTCCGTATGTATTCCCGGTGTTGAAACATGAACAGCTGACAGCCTGCAAAAACACTACTTCGACACAAGCGTATCATGAAAACAACGAGAGGCCACTGGTCGTCGACAAGTATGTCAACTTTGTATTTTTTTTATCCTCTTCCCACTCGCGGTATTGACTGAATGTTGCTATACAGTAAGTAGGTGGCCCAAACCCTATCGCGCACACGCTGGGCCTAAGCACATGAGCATCTCTCAAAACACTGCAGTACATATAGTGCAACATTCGTCGAGAAATGTCATCATTTGCAGGCCTCAGAATCATCTTGACGAAGAAGTGATATAAAAAAGACGCTATCGTCGACTTTGTTTGTAACAGTCGCCTGTAATTGTTCTTTTCTTGTTCTCCACGAATGTGTGTGCTCCCAGAAACACCGGGGGTGCAAATACCTACATTCACAGGTGACCCCCCTGTGTAAATTAGGGGTTCAATCTGCGGCGCGAGTTTTTGCATGTGAAATCCTCCAACCTCACCCCGTTCCCTGCACCAACTCACCACCACAAAAATGGAGACCACCCCCTACCGCCTAGGAGCCGCGGCCCTCGCCATCACCATCCCAGCCGCCCTCCTCCTCCTCCTCAACCGCACCCGCAAACACCGCGACCTCCCCTCGGAGCGCGTCCTCATCCTCGGCGCCTCCAGCGGCGTCGGCCGTGCCATCGCGCTGCACTACGCCCGCCGCACCAACAACAACAACAACACCCGCGTCTGCGTCGTCGCGCGGAGCGCGGACAAGCTCGCCGACCTAGAGGCCGAGGAGACGCACCACCATCAAAGCAGTCACCGCCGCCTCCTCGTGCAGGTCGCCGACATGACGGTCGCGGAGGACATGGTGCGCGTGCGGGCCGCGATCGACGCGGCGTGGGGCGGGCTGGACACCGTGCATGTGTGCGCGGGCGTGTCGGCGCTGCAGCCGGTGATGGCGCTGGCCGGGGATGGGGAGGAGGAGGAGGAGGAGGAGGAGGAGCAGCAGGGCAGGAGGGATGTTGGGGTGGAGGGGGTGAGGAAGGTGGTGGATGTGGCGGGGCGGGCGATGAGGGGGAACTTTGAGGGGCCGTTGGTTGCGGCAGTTACGTTTGTGAGAGATGCATCCACCATGATTACCATGATGTCTTTTTTTTTTTTTTTGTTTTTGGTCAGAGCGGCCCCTTGCTAACAGTTCTCCAGATCCCCATGCTTACTCGCACATCCGCTTCACCGGCCATCCTCCTCGTCTCCTCAGCAGCGGCCATTATTCCCGCACCCACGCGCGCCCTCTACGCCTCCTCCAAAGCATCCTCGCTCCTGCTCTACCAGGCCCTCGCCATCGAGCACCGCAACATCGCCTTCAGCTTTGTGCTCCCGTCCACCATCGAGGGCAACTTCCGCGCCTCCGCCGTCGATGCCGGGCCGGTGCGCGAGGCGGACCCGAACAAGCACGGCCTGAAGACCGAGTATGTCGCCCGGCGGTGCGTTGATGCTGTAGATGGAGGGATCACGGGGACGATTGTCGTGCCGTGGGTCTACACGATTGGCTGGGCGATGTATTACCTTTGGCCGTCGCTTATTGAGAGGGCGGCGATGAAGAAGTACAACTTTCCGTGAAGCTGCCGGTTAGGAGCGGCGGCGGGATGAGGCAGTGTCCGCAGGCATTTATCCGTTGAGATCCTGTGCGTGCTGACAGGAAGTGTGTGATGGCATTGCACTTTAGCACCACTTCAGGGCTGTTCAATATGAAGTATAGCTTCCCCCGTCTCCGGTTGAGTGTGGTCACATCGGGGTGAACACGTACGATGATGGGTGCAATGATAACCCGGTCCACACATGAGCCGCTTCATACTTAGGTACTGGGACTAGTTGATCTGCTAGCAGAACGACATAGCCACACTCAGAAACACCACGGTGGCCTATGCGGCCGGAGCTGCATGGTATCCACATAGGGTCTATCACTGCTGCGTCAGGATATGACAGAATGGTTTACCGTATAATTCGAGTGGATCGGTCTTTGGAATATACAATGGTTCCATAATCTGTCTTCCTACACAACAGAAAATAAACAGCAGTTGATGCAGATGGCTGCCCTCTTCTGATTGCCCTTTTTTTGAGCTTCGGCGAGCGCACCGTGGGTTGTCTTGATGTTGAATTCCGCCGAGCACCCTCAGTCCAACCATGCAAACCAGACAGTGGTCCCTTAAGTCCTTCACCACTCCTTCGTGACACCAGTCTGCAACGTAGCATACCTCTCCATCGCCGCCCTCGCAATCTCCGGCGTGAGCTTCCCGCCGTCCGCCTCCGCCGCCATAGCCGCCATGACGCGAAAGTAATCGATGTAAAACGCCGGCGTGAACGTGTTATACAGCACCAGCTCCTCGTCGCCCTCGTTCCCAAAGGTGTGCGGCGCGCACGTCGGCACGACCACGTAGTCGCCCTCGGCGGCCGTGATCTTGGCCGCCCGCGACGTGAACGTGCACACGCCCTTCTCGACGAGGAACGTCTCGTCGTGCATCTGGTGCCAGTGCTGCGCGGGGCCGGGCGTGTGCGGCGGCACGAAGATGCGCACGGCGGCGAGGCGGCGGTCCGTGTTGCGCCCGTCTTCGAGGACGTCGAGGCGGAGGGGCCCGATGTGGATGGTCTCGCCGCCGCCGGCGGCGGTGACGGGGTGGGAGCGCTTGATGAGGGTGACGTTTGCGTGGGGGCCGTCGGAGCGGGAGTTTGGGGGAGGCATTTTGAGTGACTGTAGGGAGTAGCCTTGGAGTGGGATGTATGGTTTGGTTGGAGAGGCTGCAAGGTCACAAATGTGTGGGGTTGCGATGAGGGCAACTTGAAGGCTGCACGGTCATGGGACACTTTGATCTTGAAGGAACTACGTTGCCGGATGAGGCCGGGAATCTGATAAGTAGTGGCATATCCAGGTGTTCTCCGCTCCGTCTATTTCATAAGTAGCCCCCGCTGCAGTTATTATACCGTCCTGGTGGGGAGACAGTGCGGGTTTCATAAGTCCGGCCCCTAGGAAATATTTACTTCCGAACTTCAGATGAACGGATATGAGAATATGCACGTTACCCCCGAGCATAAGAGGGAAAGCAGAAGAAAAGACGTGGCTTGAATTCATGCTTCTGTCAGGGCCCATTTCATGATAAAGGCCCAGATTCTACTGCCGTCATGCGGTGTCGAGATATCATATAGAAGTGGTGCATCACTGCTGGTGATCTCGACTTTTGGGACCGCCTTATACGCATCAGCTCCTTTGCTCAAAGCGGTGGATATCTCATAGGTCAACTCGGGGTGGCCTTGGAATGTCAGGATCCGCCCGCAGTCTGCGAGAGAGATGTCGTTGTGTGTTGCCAGGGGTGTGAAGTCGCTGGCCAGCTCCGAGACATATCGCACGTGGTATTTGTGCATTTTCTGAGTTCGTGTCAGACATTTGTTCGAGCGTTTTTGTGGGATAGACGAAGTTGGTTCGTAGATGACCACTGCAGTGAGACTCACCAGTACTTCGGTGCCAAATGTGGCCTGGCCCGCCTCTGTGAGTTGGATGTCCTGTACCCCGATCTACGCAGTGGTATGTATGAGCATCCACGAAATGAGAATAGACTATTCCAGCTACAGTGCTTACACGAGGACCATCTGCGACCCAGGCCAACTGTCCACCCAGCGCGTAGTGAGTTGCCTGGTGTCCCCAGCAGATGCCCAGCAGCTTCGGGCCGGTCTGCTGTTGTGCCAAATTGCGGACCATGTCCAGGACGTCAAGCGCCCAGGACGGCTTCTCCTCTGCCAGCAGATTCACTTTGCCGCCACTCAGGATGACGAGGCGGTAGACACCGAGGTCGGGGATCTTCTCGCCGTTGGCGATGCAGCAGATATCCAAGCGGGCATCCGGCACGGAGGTCCGAATATGCTCAGTGAAGGACTCGATCATCAGCTTGTCGGATGGCGAAGCTGAGGGGTAATTCTTGAGGAGAAGAACCCGGGTCGGCTTGGCTTCCTCGATTGCCATTTTGGACCCTAGAGTTTAAGGGCGAGAGGGGCGGACGACAGTTGTGAGGCCGTGAGTGCGGAGCCGGTATGTACTGACACTGTATGCAAAGAGGAGCGGAGAAACAATCAGCGGTCCTGCTGTTGTCCAGAAGACGGGTGATGCAAATTCCGAGGCACCCACGACCTTGTTCAGTGATATAAAGCACCGGACGGCGTAGATAAGGACCGCCGGCATAGGAAGTGAGTTGGCCGGACCCGGCATCTACCCGGAGCTCGCCATCTCCGATCCACTGCAGTCCCCGCAGTGACCCTCGCCGGCCCGGACTGCCGGGCTTCTTCCTTCATACGTTTCTAGACGACAAACCCAACTTCTCGACCCTGTCACACGACACATCCTGGCGGACTCAAGCCCTTGATATAGCTAGCATCGACCGCATTCTATGCCAGTATGAAACAGGTATACTGCTCCGGAAGTCCGAAAGAGGTACGCACGCCTTGTCGATGCCCGCCCGCCCTCATCTCTGACCAAACCCCACCTCACGACAGATTGGCTTCGAGCACGGCTCCTCGGCCCGCGAGGAAGTCCACGGCTCCATAGCCTTCTACACCGCGCTCTTCCAAACCCAGTGCGCCATGACCTGGGATGCCGTGCGCGCCGAAGCCGACAAATACGTGCCCCGCCTGCGCGCAGCGGCAGACTGCAGCCGCTACCTCGACGAGATTCACGGACTCGCCGACGGCGCGGGGGTGTCCTTCCTCGACGTCCTCGCCCTGAACGTCCGCACCGAGATCATGTTCGGGCTCTTCACCGATCCCACCAGCGCGAACCACGCCTCAGGCATCCCCAGCGACGGGTGCACCAGCCTGGGCTGGCTGGTCGACGACGACGACGACGATGACGACAAGGACGAGGCGGGGGGCCGGCGGCGGCGGCAGTCGTTTCTCGCGCAGAACTGGGACTGGCAGCGCGCGCAGGGGCCGAACTTGATCGTCTGCCACATTTCGCAGCAGCAGCAGCAGCAGCAGCAGCCGGACACCACCAAGATCCCGCGCATTTCCATGGTCACGGAGGCCGGAATCATCGGCAAGATCGGGCTGAATGCCAACGGCGTGGGGTGTTGTCTGAACGCCATCCGCGCGCGCGGCGTCGACCAGAGGAAGCTGCCGGTGCACTTTGCGCTGCGGACGGTGCTGGAGTCGGGGTCGAGGGAGGCGGCGATCGCGCGGCTCAAGGCGCTGGGCGTCGCGGGGAGTGCGCATATCCTTGTGGGGGATCGTGAGGGCTCGACGGGCTTGGAGTGTACGCCTTTTGGGATTAGAGAGGTGGCGATGGACGCGAGCAGGAGGGTGTATCACACAAATCACTTGGTTCTGGAGCACCCAGAGGTGGACGAGCCGCCGTGGCTCGAGGACTCGCACCTGCGGTTGGCAAGGATTCGAAAATTGGCTGAGGGTACTGGTACTTTGAAGGTGGAGTGGAGACAGCTGCTCGAGATGCTCAAGGATGAGGATAATGGGCCGTGTTCGATCAACCGACGACAAGAAGGCGCGAGTACGTTCGAGACTCTGTTCACCATCATCATGGACTTGGGACGCGCAGAGGCTACCGTGAAAGTCGGCCGCCCGACGGAAGATGGAGAGGAAATTCGACTGGCTCCATGAGCTGGAGCTGGCGGGAGACACCACTCCTGCACAATTCTTGGTCTGCGAAGCATGCACTTCTTTGTTTGGTATGTTAGCACGTTGTATGTGAGATTTATACTGATATGTACAGTACATGATGCTATTAATGAGGGACACTGCCCTCTCTTTTCCTCTTCCTGCCGGATCCAGGAATTCGCGACCGCCCGGGCGACTGTCCCTTCCATCGCCCTCCTTTTGAATTAGAAGCATGGAATAACTGACGAGACCTGACAAAGCCTGTCTCACCCATAATGCATTCGCCCCCCATCACTGCTCACTAACCCCGCTGGCACTCCGGGCCTCATACCAGTTCAGCTCCACCGGAAGCCTCATCAGCGGCTCAATGACCGGAAAGTCCTTGTTGACGATCCCCGTATCCATGCACCACTCGAAGAAGGAGTCGCCCGCCTGGTTGATGAACTCAGCCAGCGCCATCGTCTTGGACCGGGTCAAGCGCGTCGGTGTGACGTCCTCCGCGAGGACTTCTCTCAGTGTCATGGCCGGAATCTCCCACCAGCCTGGGGTCACCCCAGCGGAGACGAGGCGGCCGAGAAAGCCAAAGTAGTTCAGCCAGTGGCTCTCGGGCTCCGACTCCTGGATCTCGGGGTCATCTGTGGACTTTGTCAGCACACACCTTTGACAGGCGGGCATGGGTCGGGGGGATGAGGGATGGAGGGGCAGGCTTCTCTATGAGTGGCTTACAGAGGTCGTCCCATGCAGATACCAGGGCATCATCGAGGGTTGGCAGGTCCGTCCAGGGTGCATCGTTGCCCTGTGTCGATAGTCAGTGCTGGAGCCCATGAGTATTCATTGGGCTGCGAAGGGAAAACTCACATCCCACGTTCTGACCTCCATCGGCGGCAGATGAACCAGCTCGCGCAACAACTCAACCAACTTATCCTGGCCCGGATCGTCGTACGGAATCCTCTTTCCCAGCTCAATGAACATCGTCCACACCTGGAGCAAGTACCCAGACAGGATCTTGTCCTCCATCATCGCATGTAACGGGTCCAGCGGCAGATAGAAGCTCCAGTACACATCATCAACCCGGACAGCACCATCCGCCGCGGTCACAGTAGGCTGCACAGCCAAGCAGCTCTGAAAGACCTCGCACAACGCCGCAATCCAGAGAGTGCCCGGCTCCGCGGACAAGGCAAGCCAGTGCAGATACGACTCCCACTCCTTGATCTGTATCGGCGCCTTTGGTGTCCTGGGCGGAGCATCCTCAAAGTCGACTTCGCGGATGGCGTCCGGCACGAGGATGAGGGGCGTAGGCCGCTTCACTTCTCCCCCCGTGGTCGCCTGCACCGAGGGCATGGAGCTGCTTGTCGTCGACATGGAGGCCTTCCGCTTGCAGTGGTGGCGCGAGGTGGGCAGGCGGGTCTTCTGAAGCTTCGCGCCCTTCTTGCCTTCGGTGATGTCTTTGAGAGAAAGGGGCGGCGAAGGCGGCGCCTGGCCGATCGTTTGTGTGTAGCGCATGGTGTAGCGGCCGGCCTTCGGGGCGGGATATGTGCACAGCTCTTCTCGAAAGTCTGGCCTGCAGTGTAAGAAAAATAAAAAATAAAAAAAGTAATGACTGACCAGCAGTGTAAGAAGTGAAAACGACCAAGTGATGCCGCCTCGCCGTGTGATGAAAGACTACCTGCCAGCTGCCCAGGTGATTTTCTATACCCTTTTGCCAAGACCAAGATCAGTACTTGCTGGAGAACAGGAGGACGACTTATAAATGGAATAAAATTCACCGAGTGCGATTGAACGTCATCCAGGCATCCGCTTCACTGCCTGTGCTGACCAAATCCGCAACCCAAGCGCTGGTCTGACACCCTCGTCGATCCGCCAGTGCAGCAACTTTGGCTGGTGGTCGGATGACTTTCCATTCTGGCCCGACGCGGCGCGGCCCTTTTTCCATTGGGGGTGGTGTGCCGTCCAGTCTGACTTGATTTTGCTAGGCGAGTTCTGGTTTCATTGGTGAACTTGGGCTGGGGTAACGGATTTGTTGTTGGCCGTGAGAAAGGGTCGAAGGGCCGTGGAGTTGGCCCACGCTCGGGGGCCAAGCGTCCACTCTTACCAATCAGCACTATGCAATCCTTTCATTTGGGAGAGTTTTTCGAGAGTGAGACGTCTCAACTGAGTGGAACCTTATGAACTAGGTTTTTTTTTTCTGTGGCTATGCCTGCCAGGCAGAGAGACTTCCACAAGCCCACCTCGGTACTGTGACGGGCTGTCTGCTGGGGAGTGTTGCTTGAAGTGTGCATAGCCGTCATTGTGACTGTATCCAATCAAGTATGACGAGAAACGTGGACTGGATGATCTGGAATCGAATACTGCATGTAGTTTGGTATTCATGCAACTCCCTTCTTTGCACTGGGCAGTTGCTTTATATGAGTCCACCTGGTCTCCATGTGCGTGACCTTGGGACTCTCTAGACCAGGAGATGTCCACATGCTGACACGATCATTGCTGCTTAGTGGCAACCTTTCTCTTTCATACCGAAGTCACCGGCGGCAAAGTGGACGGAACCGAGAAATTTGTTGAACCGTATCAGACCATGGTGCTGTGCCCAGGTGGAAAGGGAGATATGTGAGGCTACTTGGTCTTGACTGCCACCTTTCCAGAACCGGATCGGCCACTTGGCTATGGCAGTTACAGTATTTTCTGTATAGAGGTGAAGTAACCCCACCAAGACCGCAGAATGGTAAAAACCTGGGAAAGCTGGACTTATCCCCTGTGAATCTTAGTTTCTGGTCGTAATTCAAGCCCACATGGCGTCTGCATTGTTCCTGGCGTGTACGCGCATGATTACAGGAGGTGCAGATATGTGGACCATCGATCTTTGTGCATTGCAAGCCCCAGCCCCAGCCCCATATACAGACAAAGGAAAGAGGAGCCCACCTTGGCATTCTCTCCCTTGACACAAACCTGCAAGCCAGGTTGGTTTCAACGGCAGAATGTTTAAAGAATTTTGGTTGGGCAGAGGTAACAACACGGTTGGAATGTGAGAGCTCAGTAACTCGAAGAGGATGGGGTTGACAGGCAACATGGGAGTCTTCTCAGCAGTTGTATATGTATTTAAGAACACTGCAGCAGCTTGCTAAAGTTGATCTGGCCAACAGACACTTGCATACCATCACCATTTCCAACCAATTATCATCCACCCACAAACCCTGATCAATCGTCACAAAATCCTATCACACACTTGGACAAGATGCATATCCCTCTACCTGCCTTGGCCACACTGATCCTTAGTACAAGCACTATATCGTGGATTTTGGGCACCTACTGCGACGCTAACCTCGGTCAGATCCAGAAGGATCTTGCAGGATGCCAAGCGCTGCAAGAACAGTCCCTAGCAACATGCCACAAAGACCTGGAACAGTCTAGGGGTCAGCTGGCAAATGTGACAGACAGCAACGGTATATGGAGGTCTCTCTATCTCGGGTCCGGATCCGATCATGCTGAACTCTTGATTAAGCTCCTTGACAAATCGCCAAAGTCAGAAGAGCAACAGCAGGTAATCGACCATTTGAAGGAGGAGTTGGTGAACACTGGCGGCTTGAACCTTAAACAATGGTTGATCAAGGATGGGGGGGCAGTGGTGACCATGGATCTGGTCATGAAGGGAGCGGCCTTTTACTGGGGCCTCAGAAGCTAGATCTGGAGAATCTGCAAAGCTGGAAGAAGGTCCCATGCAAGAAACAGGCAGACTCTAAGACTTCAGGAGCAGATACAAAATGTGGAATATTGGTGAGAAAGGGCTGGGCCCATCATGATACAAGACGATAGGAACTGCAGGCAGTAATCTGGAATACATACCTTCCTTTCAGTGACCTTTCGCCCCCTCTAATTATGGCTGACCAAAGAACAATGATAGGATGCAGCTGAGCAGGAGCCTGAGCTCGATCAGACCATATCTACCCACCAGCAGCTGGCAGACGAAGCATTTGATTCCACTAGCAACACTGCCAGCCACATCTGCTATACAGCCATTTTCCTACAGCCACCCAGTTTGACAACAACAACAACAACAAGAAGAAGAAGAACAACAACGCAGGCTACAGATCCTCCACGGTACCACGTATGAGTTACACTGAACACCTATAAACTGTACAGTATAATCTGAGCCGCCTTCCCCAAACGAACGTTGCCATAGCCACCATGTTAATAACAATCACTGCCGCCGTGCTCACCAAGATCATTCTCCTGGCAGTCGCAGTGGGCCTTTGGTACGGGCATCAGGTCGGAGACATCTTCGCTCCCACGGCCGCTGGCAAGCTCAAAGTTGCCATCAACCAGCAGGACATGCTGCCGTGCTTGTGACGAACGTCGCCAAGGATCGCACAGATCTTGACCAGCTACAGACTCAGATATGTGGGGCTGCGTGGTGGTATGATCTAGGGGTAAGCAGGAAAGGATCAACACGTCACGCGAGGACCTCGACATGTCTGAGCATCATAGACACGTCGCTCGCAGGTACTGCTCCTTCTAATCGAAGGACAAGAGGCACTGGCGCCTTATGCCGAGCAAGCCAGTGAGTGGATGACTCACCGGGCCAGGCTGCGTGCGGATAACAACAGACCTGCCTCGTTGATGATACTGCGACCATACTCGCCCTGGCGGAGGAACGGCCAGGACACTTCGGACATGTGGTGAAAGCCCGAGGGTTGAGACACCGGGTAAAGTTGGGGCACAGGCGCTTTGAGGACGGAACCCGGACGCTGGGCTACGGGAGCAGTAACTGTGACATTGGGAACTTGCAAAGGAAAAGACTTGCGACCTTGGCAGCCAAAGACTGGGGGGGGGGGGTTAATGGGTTTCCTAACATCTGGAGTCTGAGAGAATTCTGGAAGAATAGAGCGGGCATTTGAGCATTGCAAGAGGTCACTGGATCTGTGGGTTTTTGGTAATTGAGATAGCAGTGAAGGGATGTTGGAAGGCTAGATGCAGTGAATGCTGGGTGGAAGAACAAAGGAAGAGACAGCAGGACCAGCTTATATTGAATATGACTGTCGAGTACAGAATATACCTAGGTAGTGCTTGTGTTCCAGTGGTGAGCATGGAGGCGGATCTGTGAGCGTGTGAATGTGTGAGTCTGGGAGAAAGTTCAAGTAAGTGAAGCCTAGTTCTAAAGCTTCCTGTCATCCAGATTGTCAGCCACAAGATCAAGCCACAAGATGTGCCCAGTTTTCCCCGCAAGTGGCATAGTGCATCCGCTTCTGTGGCTGCATGATGCATGTGAAAGGTTGTGTGCTCCAACTTTCCTGGCCAGTGGAGGGGCAGAGGGTGGAGGCGATGCCCAAGGGCAAAAAGCCAGTTCTCAGGTACAAAAGGCAGGCTGATTCCCGCCCCATCTTCCCCCCATCCTGCCTGCACCTGGGCCATCAACACTGCCACTCCAGCCCCTTATTCCTCAGCCTTGCCATGCCTTGAAAGGTACATCATCACCTGTCAAGTCTTTCTGTGTTCTTTCCCAAGTTGCACAGCATAAGCAGTTATTTGACTCACCAGGGCTATCGCCACATCACATGTAAATACAATGTAAGTAATCTCTCCAATTTGCAAACACTGCTTCCCTTTTTTCCTTGTTGGCAGACCTGCATGAAAGTGTGCGCCTTACTTGAAGGTACCTGGGTACTGTCAAGGTGCTGATGGGGAAGAATACTTTGGACAAAGCTTGATGATTTTCCTCTTCTTTGATCCTAGAGTAGGCCATCCATGCAGCATGCAGCATGCATCATGCACTCAAACTCACTCCCCTTTGACAACTGCTTAAAAACTGTGAAATCATGTAGATCCAGCTTATCTTCTTTCTTCTTCTAACCCTTCTTTGATCTTCACAGATTTGAACATCAGCTTCAGAGAAACCCGTCATCCCAAGGTTACGGTGCTCCCGCGCCCCACCCTGACCTCGCCATCTCCCCTGATTGGATGTACGGTGCTTGTAGCTGCCGACACTAGCAGGGGCCCCTGGCTACAAACGGTGGCCCAAGCTCCATCGCATCGCATCGCATCGCATCGCGAGGCGCGACCAACTCTCTTCTACACACCACAAACAGGACTTCACTCGAGATTACAAACGGCCTCTTCACCACCCTGCGCCCGCGCTTCCACTGCGTTTTCTTCCACCTGGATGCCTCTCTAGCTGTTTGTTGAAGAGGATTGTTCCAGAGCTCCATATTTCTCCCCCTCTCCTGTCGATCATTCAGCTGCCATGGGAAGCTCGGCTGCTTCGTCACCTCGACCAACGCGCCTGACCCAATGCGACAAGCAGTAGTCGCATACGATTGTGAGTGCCTCTGCGGCCTTTCCACTTCTCTCCGGCCCCATGGGCATCTGTTGACCCTTCAACCGCCCCGCGACTCTAGACCTTCTCGAATCATCACCAAAACCACCCCCGCAATCACTCTCACCGACCGCCGTCCACCATGAGCGAACCTATCACCCTGGGACCGAACCTTCGGTACCCCATCACAATCTCAAAACTGCTCGCAAAACCTGGAGATGAACTCAAAAAAGGCCAGACCGCCATGGAGTACTCCTTCAAGTATACCAGGGAGGTCGGCGACTTCAGCACCGGCGAGACATGGGAGGAGGACACCACCACCATCTCCTCCTGGGGCGCCCCCGTCGAGGGCAAATTCATCCAATGGAAGATCAAACCCGGCGACGTCATTAAGCACGACAAGGCCTGCTGTCTCGTGGAAACGCCCTGCCAGCACCCTGTCCAGATTTCGGGCTTGTGCGGCATTTGCGGCAAGGACATTACCGAGGTCGACTGGAGTACTGTCGGCAACGAAAAGGATCGCGCTCCCATCAACATGACCCATGACCAGGTGGGTCTGACTGTCAGCCGACAGATGGCCTACAAGGTCGAGCTGGAAGCCCAAAAGCGTCTGCTCGCCCAGAAGAAGCTCAGCTTGGTCGTCGATCTCGACCAGACCATCATCCACGCCTGTATCGACCCCACCGTCGGCGAATGGCAGCGCGACCCCACCAACCCCAACTACGATGCCGTCAAGGACGTACAGAGTTTCCAGCTCAACGATGACGGCCCGCGCGGCGGCGCCAGTGGGTGCTCCTACTACATCAAGATGCGCCCTGGCCTGCGAACCTTCCTTGAACACATCTCCAAGCTATACGAGCTGCACGTCTACACCATGGGCACGCGCGCCTACGCCATGAACATTGCCAAGATTGTCGATCCGGACCAGAAGCTGTTTGGCAATCGCATCATCAGCCGGGACGAGAACGGCAGCATGACCGCCAAAAGTCTGCAGCGCATCTTCCCTGTCTCGCAGCAGATGGTCGTCATCATCGACGACCGAGCTGACGTGTGGCCCAGAAACCGTGACAACCTCATCAAAGTCGTGCCCTACGACTTCTTCAAAGGGGTGGGAGATATCAATTCCAGCTTTCTACCCAAGCCCGAAGACGCCCTGCGCCCTGCAAGCAAGCCCGAGACGAGTGGCAAGGCAGCCGAAGCGGATTCTACCCAAGCCAGTACCACTCAGGGCACAAATGGAGCCCAGGAAGAGACTACGGTATCGGCGTTGGAAGGACTCGCGAGCATGAGCAATGGGGAGGACTTGACCGTGTTGAACAGACAGCGCGAAGAACAAGAGCGTGCGCTGGAAAGGCAACTTCAAGAGCGGCCGTTACAGCACATGCAAGAAGAGCGTGACAAGGAGGACACGGAATCCGAGACGCCCGGCGACGAAAATCAACCCCCAGCCGACAGCGAATCCACCACGCCGCCACCCCCACATCGCCATCAGGTTCTCTTCGACGACGACGTGGAGCTGCTCTACCTCGACGAGCACCTTACTACCCTTCACAGCAAGTACTACGAAGCATACGACGCCCAGTCAAATAAAGAGCAAGTGCCCGACGTCGGCGATGTTCTTAATGGTCTCAAGGCCGAAGTGTTACGCGGCACGCGGATTGTTCTGAGTGGTCTCGTTCCGCTGGGCATCGACGTCGAACGGTCCGACATTGGCATGCAAGTAACGAGCTACGGTGCGGATCTGAGCACGCGAATCGACGCCACGGTCACGCACCTGGTTATCAGCAGCAGCCGCCCGCGCACGGCCAAGGTGCGGCAGGCGGCCAAAATCCCGACCATTCGCATCGTAAACCAAAACTGGCTGCAGGACTCGATAAGCAAGTGGGAGGAGCAGGACGAGACAGATTACCTAGTGGAGGTGCACCCCGCAGACCAACAAGGGCCGAGGTTGAGCATACCCGACTCGCAAGCCGAGCAACTCCGCGAGAATGGCGAGGACGACATCGACGATAGCGCCGACGAAGATGACCTCGACACCCTTCCGGAAGGTCGCAGCCCGATCGACGACCTGAAAAATATTGACTTTGAGGCATTTGACGATGAGCTGGAAGAATTTCTGGGCGACGCCACGGACGATAGCTCAGACGAACGGGAGGATGGGATACAAGACACGGACGCCGAATCGGACAACGAGAGCACCAGGTCCGACTCTTCACGAACCGTTCCCATTCTCAACGGCGACCCACAGCCCCTATCGCCAGGCAAGCGGAAGCACGGCGACGGAGAGGAGGAAGACAGCCCTGCCTCGGGTCACTCGCTGCTCAACAAGAAGCTCAAAACCAGCCGGTCGCGAGGCAGTAGTGCGCTCAAGAATGGCGGGGCAGATGATGATGACGACGACGACGAAGTGGTGCTGCTGGACGCGGGTGGACAGGCAGGCGGCGGGGAAACGGCTGCCGATGCCAATGGGGATGATGATGGGGCTGACGACGACTTCGGGGATGATGCGTTCGAGGCGGACTTGATGGCCGAGTTGGACCGCGAGGAGCAGGAGGAGTCGAGCGCCACCGCGTTGGCAGAGAGTGGCTAGCAGCAACAGTTTGTTCATAACCTTGGCATACCTCGACAGGGAATGGCGTTGGGAGCTCATGCCGGTGGAAGCAGACGGCGGGGGTGCAGACTGGTTGGTGGGACGATGATGACGATGGGCATATCCTGGTGGAATCATGGTGGTGGTCTGGAAAACGGGGAGTGAAATGGCGTCTAGCGTTGATTGCTTCTTCTGATTAACGGAGTAGAATAGGCAGGCAGCTTGTCGGGAGGAATGGATTTGAAGCTGATGTTGGGGGGCATGAACCTGGATTGTGATCCCTCTGACTTGTACGTGCACACAGTTTTCGGGGCAGTTTACCCATTAGTCATATTGTTTTCGCTGGCTGAAATACACAACACAGGTGGCTGACCCTGCTCACCATAACCCATGGCCGAATCATGATGATCGAATCTTCACATTTCATACACAGCGGCACAATCTCCCAGTGGTAGCTCATACATACCTCGTAAGCCCTCTTGCCGATCCATTTGCCGCCCAGAGAGTGGAAGCTCATGCAAGCTCATGCACCGATCTGGATTCTGGTGCGAGCTCATGCACCGCCCTATGTTCAGGCCCGACAAGTTCGTAAGTAGTAGGGTGAAGGCCTGGAGCTTCCGCCTCGTCCAGACCATCAGAGAATTCCGGGGTCATGTCTCCATAGCAATTGCACAAGGCGAGCATTAACGCTGAACGAGCCTGGTTCCAATACCTAATCTAGAAATGCCCGAAGGAGAGAGGTCCCGCCAAAGGGAGAGAGAGACTGACGCGGGTTGACAATGACCCGCGTCGTAGCGCATGTTGTACCAAACTAAGCCATCTCACTGGCCAGTGATTGTCGCGTCCGTGATACTTTCAAGGTTGTTGAAGGATGGGTATTGTTGGAAGGGAAGTATGTGCTGGTTCAAGACAAGCTGCTAAAAGAGTTGATATGCCGTCGGGCCATAAGCTCCCAGGTATGCCCTTCACCATAATTAAGATAATATCCGACAAAGTGACTAATCGGCCACTGTCACAGCGGCCGTCATCTATTGTGATAGTCGATGTATAGCCTGTTCCAGTGACCTTCGCTTACCTAGGTACCTAGGTAGTCGTAGCCACCAAGCACGAGACTTCCATCAAGTTGGGTCGCATCACTTTGCCCGTTCAGACCCCAGTACCAACCGAAAGTTCCGCACAAGGCGATCACCAACATGTGCATAACGCAGGCCAGGCGGTAGCTCCCCCAATCTTCCAGGAGTACATCCACTCTTCTGCATTCAGCTCCGCGATATTACATCTCAGGTCCAGGGGAGGCACATGGATACAGATGCTTTCAATGTTCATGTTTTGCCAGAATTTCTGCACAGTTCTTGGTGGGGTTCTGGGAAGCGACTGGCTGGCTGGTCTCCCGACAGACTCCACTGGATCCAGCACCGTCACGCTGGTGTTGGGTACAGTACCGCGTCAATCCCGTAGCTCAACGTCCTCGCTACTCACACCGTGAGAAATGCGCGGGAGTATTCTGGCATACCTAGGTACTGTGGGCAGATTACAGTACAATCGTGCCCAAAGGCTGCGGTCGCAACCAAGATCGTCTTTCCTTCACTCCCCATAATACTTGTGCTGGCCTAAAAATTGCCGACCCGCACTGTTGTGCCAACAGTCTGTTGGCCCCGATGAAACATCCTGTTGGTTCGGGGCCAACAGGATGTTTTTAAGCCGCAAGCAAGGACAACCACAGCTTTGCCTCTTGTCGCAGCTCCCAGCGTTCTGGAGCATTATCTGGTCCTGTCGACCATGTACATTCCCATGATGCTCCCACAAGCCTTCCGGAAGGGTCCGGTATTCATTGCCCTTGCCGTTGTTATTACTCTGGTCTTGACGCTGTCGGTGCGGAGATCCGACATTCTGCCTGCAGGATTTCGCTTTTCGTATTATGACGAAGAGCCAGCAACGCCAATAGCATCACCGCCAGAGAAAACTTTGCCTCTGCCGCCCAAGATATGGCAAATCTTCTCGACCCCAAAAGACGCATTGGAGCCCCCAAACTCGATCGATGCGCAGGCCCTCGCCGATACGACTTCTTGGATAGGTCTGAACCCAGGGTATCAGTATACTCTTCTCGGCGCCTCCTCTGCCGATGCTTTTGTTATCAAGCACTTTTCGCACGACGAATCAGTGATTGATACCTACTTCTCATTGCGAAACCCGGGACTGAAGACAGATCTCTTACGTGCGTGCCATTTTCATCTCTTGGTGTTCTGATTCCTATCCCAGAAGCCCCAAGCCCAGCCCAGAGCCCCCAGCAAGTGCACCTCATTCGATCGCCCTGCAGGATGAGCTCCAGTCTTTCTCCTTGAAGCAAAGGTGGTCAGGCTGTCTTGTACATGCTTCGCACTATTTCATAAATTACATACCACCATCTCATACCGCCGCAGCATGCTAATACGCAACAGGCTACCTCGTCCTTTGGATTGAAGGTGGTGTGTACACGGATCTGGACACCTGGGCGCTCAAACCCATTGATCTCTGGGTTCCCGAACACCTAAGGGAGGGAGGACGCGTTCGAGCCGTTGTCGGGCTCGAGTGGGACCAGCTCGACGGTGACCCGTGGCCTGGATTCGGGGACGAGCCATCTTACATGACCCACGTGGTTCAGTTTTGCCAGTGGACTCTCGCTGCCGCGCCTGGACATGCCCTGTTCGAAAACGCGATCCGGACGTCGGTCGAGAGAATTGCAGAAATGTCTGCTGTCAAGCAAACCCCGATCTCGGATCTCGACCCTAACGGGTATGAGGTTGTCACGACCTCAGGGCCGTCTGCGTGGACCGATGTGGTGTTTGAAGAGCTGAAGAAGGCGGAACCAACACTCAATCTGAACGACCTCTCGGGAATGAAAGAGTCCAGGCTGATTGGGGATATTTTGGTGTTGACAATTGATGGATTCGGGATGGGCCAGCCTCACTCACACGCCAGTACAGGGAACAAGATACCCGAGGCGGCGCTGGCAAAGCATGGATTCCGACACTCCTGGCTACCAAACATACCATAGCTCTTCCCTAGGTATAGATACTTGTAGTCTACGTAGTAGATCCCCGTGGGTTTGAGCCACTTGATATCGTGGTAGGAGTCTAGAATCAGATAAAAAAAACATAATTCATGTTTTAAATTTGCATTTTAGATTCAATATAAAATGTCAATTTCGCACGAATAATTCAGCTGAATACCTAAGTAAGCTACGTAACTACGAGAGTACCTAGGTACTACCTACTTACTAAGTAAGTAACCGACCGTACCGTGTACGTACATCATCCCTGTGGCCCGGCTGCGAGCACATCCCTGCTCCTTATGTAATATCAGTGTATCCTTGGTCGAACCTCCAACAGGCGCATTACAACTGCCATAACTTGGTCCAGTCCCCAATTCCACGACGACGACGACGACGACGACGACACCACCGGCTCCACAACTTCGATCTCGACCTCGGACTCTCCTATTGACGGTCCCTCAGACCGGGAAGCATCAATACACAGATCCAATAGACGAGCAAGGGTTCGGCGACATCGAGCCGAGACCGCATAGCCCATCATGCCTCAGGACATGCCCCCCGTGGGCGGGTACGGAGATGTGCAGTACAAGGTGAGCTTTTCGGGTGGATAGCGCCTGACTTTTCCCATTTTTCCTGCGTTCTTGGGAGAAAGCCCACCGTTGGGACCAGGGGTGGGGGAACGGCGGGATGCGCTGGACGCGGCCGCCGGATTTGTGACGGCGATCTATCCTCCAGAGGACTGGACGAGAAAGAGTTGGGACAAGGCACGGTCTTTGCAGGCGGAGGTCTTACGACAGAACGGTGACTTCAGGCTCGATGGGGAGCCAGCCATGCTCCAGGCAGTCCCGCTTCTACGCACGGGCTTCTTGACTTTGTTGTCTCCTCTCGGCCTTATCCCGTCCTTCGCCTGGTGCCTCGACACATTGCGAATGAAGCCGACGCCAGCCTCGAGTATTCCGTCCACCCGCCTGCGGGTTCTCGGAGCACATGTTCCTACACGATCGGCCCCATGGACATTTAGAAACAAGAGGAGGCAGCAAGACAACACGGGAAAGGACGGGAACACAGAATCAGGGCACATTGCTGACAGACTCTCCTTCGTGAAAACAGCGCAATCTCCCCGCCCGCGGCTTCAAGCCCGCCACCCTTCTTGGTCTCGGTGGCGCAGTCATGGTCTACGGGTGGTATCTCTACGGCAAAGGTGCACGAGAGCAGCGGTATGTTGCCCACGCTCAACCTTCCCCCCTTCATCCAAGGCACCTCGCGCAGCCAGCCAGTCACTAATCCTTGGACGTACACAGTGAGATGGCCCGCGAGAAAATGTGGTCGCGCATCCACCTGATCCCCGCGCTGCAAGCTGAGCAAGACCGCGACCAGGTGCGCCGCTACTGGGCCGACCAGGCGCGGGAGAAGGAGCTCATGGGCGAAAATTTCAGGGTGTACAATAGCGACCGATTCGTCACGCCTACATTCACGATTGTGCCGTCGGAATCGCCTAAGAAGTGAGGGTGTGGAGGCGAGAGAGAGAGAGAGAGAGAGAGTAATTTTGCTGGATTGTGAGAAAGGGGGGGAGGTGGGGGGAGGTTTTCAGGGAGGCGGACGTGGGACGCGAATTTGCTGGCTGGCGCACGCTGGGTTGCTGTAGATGGGCATGTGCAGAATGAGAATCAAAGAGGAACATTTATCTATGGGCTGGGCCTGTCGCTGGTCGTTTACCCGCTACACTTGTACGAACTTGGTGTTCCTCATGTCAGGAGACAAATTACGTCGTCGAGGTGGTCATCGAAGCCACGTGGATGTGTTTCGGTTTTGAAGAGCCTCGTAAGTTGATGCTATGCGGGCACTTGAAACTAACCCCTAAGGATCGACAGCAATGCGGATCGCAACAGAAACCTTCAAGAAGATTGACGACCCCGAACTGTCTTGCAGTGGCGGTGTTGGAAACGATACTTTCCCTCGGGCATACACGAGCGCACCACTTGCACTTGGCAAGCTTTTGCACGTTGACCATGATGGTGGTCTTCAACCACGATCTATACTTATAATCTGTAACATA
This sequence comes from Ophiognomonia clavigignenti-juglandacearum, assembly GCA_003671545.1. Taxonomy (NCBI): domain Eukaryota; kingdom Fungi; phylum Ascomycota; class Sordariomycetes; order Diaporthales; family Gnomoniaceae; genus Ophiognomonia; species Ophiognomonia clavigignenti-juglandacearum. Next base: position 55,545 of record PYFS01001364.1, on the reverse strand, counting down.
TGCTACACCCAAACAGGGACTCGAAGAACTGATACACAGAAGAACACTGTTCAGACTCAAGCAAACACCTCAACTCGGATCCTCTCAGCCCAATCCTTTTCGTCCTCCCCTCCTTCCGCCAGCCGCCCGCTGTCCAGCAGCAAGGGCTTGAGGACATCCACGACCCCATCAACGACCTTCTTCGCCCCACAGATATACACCACCGCACCGCTCTCCCAAAGCTCCACGACCTCGGCCCCGCACGCCCGTATTCGATCTCCGACGTACTCGTTGTCGTCCCGGCTGTACGCCCTCCGCACCCGCACCAAGCCCTCCCGCTCAAACGCATCCAGCTCCTCGCGGTACAGATCATCGAGGTCCCGTCCGCGGCAGCCGAGGAAGAGTAACGCGGGCGCAAGTGCCCTCCGCCGGCCGTTGTCACCCGCGTGCGAGGCCATCTTGTTGTACGCGGCGGCGCGCTGCTGCACAAAGCCCATGAAGGGCGCGAGTCCTGTGCCTGCGGCAATCATGACAATAGGGGTCGCGCCGGCGTCTCCAGGAAGCCGAAATGAAGAGGATAGGTGCTGCTTCGGCGCCACCGAGACATGGACGACGTCGCCGGGCTGCAGGGAGGCCAGGTAGTGGGAGCTCGTGCCCTTGTTGCGTGCACCTGGCTGCTGCCGGTCTATGACGCCGTACGTGAGCGTGCCGATGGTTGGGCGCAGTCCGTCTTCTGACGCCTCCGTATGATTCTGGTGTTGTTGCTTGTAGGCTGGCGAGGAAGAGAAGGAGTATGTGCGCGGCATCATGGGTGGGAGTGCGGAGAGGAATGTGGACAAAGGGAGGGGCAGGCACGATGGTGTGAACTGCTCGAGAATTTCCAGAAAGCTGGCATCATATGCACTGCTGCCATCCTGTGTCTGCTGATGCATCTCACCCTGGATAGCTTCCAGTGTCCGTTTGGTTGCCTCGTCTGTGGCAGCGCTGATGAGCAGCTCCAGGCTGCTTGGGCTGATAGCACGATTCAAGTCAAAGAAGGCTGTGAAAAGATCTGATGCTGTCAGAGAAAGGGGCGTGCCATCCTCTGGAAGAGGTAGAAGTCCCTGTGTTGGGGCTGCTCCTTCTACATGACTCAGAGAGACAACGGTGCTACTGCTCAGTTGGAAGCGTGACAGGACGCGCTGCACAGAGTTTGCATCGTTCATGGGCAGCACCTGAACATGGAAGCCGGGTTCGTACAAGGCCGTTGTTGCGGTGGCTCCCGCAGCTTCACGTTCACCCGGGAAAATGAGCTCGAGGTGCCCTTTCTGCGCGACACCGGGAGACGTCAGTGTCCTGGCGTCTGCGACTGTGGCGAGGGTGAATCCCTTCCTACGCATTGGAATCGGCATGGTTGGGGCGGCAGAGTCGAGCGTGACTGTCAGCGTGTCTTGTGCAGCCTCGACCTCTTTCTGTCCCTGGAAGGCTATGGCTTGCCAAAGATGCGCCTTGGTCCAGGCTTCCAGTGCTGAAAAGACGTCGACCTTGGCTGTGTTTATCTTGCCCAAAGGAGTGAGCCTCTTTGCGCCGGCTTGTTCGAGGCGCGCATCCAGTAGCGTCGGGATCATATAAAAACTGGTGGTCCAGTCACTGTGGCCAAGGCCTAGAACGGCGCACTGGACGCCCTGCAGCTCACCCGGCTGCAACGTCTCCGTCCACGCCACGAAGTCGGCTGCGTTGGCTGCTGGTTTGCCGTGGTATGTGGCGCATATCAGCACCACCGGCTCTTCTTTGGGCAGCTGTCCAACCGCCGTGTTCAGCGCTGCAACCTTGGGGGCGAAGCCTCTCGCCGAAGCGTCGACTGCCATCCTCTGGGCCAAGGCCTCGCACGTGCCCGTGTCGGAACCGTACAGGATCGTCATGGGCATAGAGCCGTGGGGGCTGTTTGTGATCGTGGGATCTGCCGGAGCTGATACTGGCTCTTCTGACGCTGCTGCTGACGCTTTTCGCAGACTCTTGTGGAACTCGGTGCCGGTTCTATTGTGGCGCAACTTGGCACGGATATTGAAGCCTTCGGGTTTGATGGTGAGGAGATGCTTGATCTTCAGCTTGTAGTCTGGGTCGTCCTGACTGAGATCAAAGTTCTGGAGTATCATCGCCATCGCCTAGCCACATACCCACCTACAATCAGCTCAGGCCCGCAGAGGGTCCTTGGGTGAATGCGAACTTACCAGCTTCGCCTCCTGCCATGTAAAGGCCATGCCCAAGCAGATTCTGCTCCCGTTCCCAAACGGCTTCCAAGAGTTGGAAGGCAGCTTGTCGAACTCCTCCTGCAGCATGCGCTCGGGCTTCCACTGATCAGCGTCATCCCCATACACAGCCGGGTCCCGGTGGATAGGATCCAGCAACAGACAGATGGCCTCGCCGGGATGGACCAAATATTTTCCCATGATCAGCTCGGGCTTGTACGGCGTCACATAGAAGGCCACGGCGGTGGGCATGAGCCGCAGCGCCTCGCGGAACACGGCGTCCATGTACGGCATATCTTGAAGGTGGTGAAGGGACACGGACTCGGTGCCGACGACGCGGTCGATCTCCTCCTGGGCTTTTGCCAATGTGTCTGGGTTGGCCAGGAGGTAGTAGGTGGCAAAGGACAGCATGCCGGACGTGGTTTCATGACCGGCGACCAGGAACGTGATCAGATTGCGCACAATCTCGTCGTCGTTGAGCTGCTCGCCCGTCTCCGGGTCGCGGTTCAGGAGCATGGCGTTCAGGAAGTCTTTGCGCGCCACGGGATTCCTCCTCCGATGCTCCACCATCCCGCGACAGAGATCCGTCATGAGCCGGATGTCCTGTTTGAACTTGGCCATGGCCCTTGGGCGGAAGAAGCCAGCCCAGTCCGGAAGCATAGCTTGGATGTCGGCCTCGCTCAGGATGGACACCATGTGCTCGACAAAAGGGTGGTTCTTGCCGTCGCGATAGAAGCTGTTGAAGCGATAGTCCATCATGCACAGCGAGATGGTGTCGAGGGTCAGGCGCGTGTAGTCGGCCGCAATGTCAATTGACGTGGTACTCCCGTGGCGGGCCCACTTGAGACAGAGCTGCTCGGATACGTCCTTCATCTCGTCAAACATCTCCCGGATCTTGAGCGGCCCAAAGATGGGCTTCAGGATGCGATGGGTGATGCCCCATTGGCGGCTGCCATGGTGTGCCGTGAAGAGAGCATCCTCAACCACCTGCCGCAGCGTCTCCACGCCCGACGACACCAGCTTATGGAAGCGTGTCTCATCGCACATCAAGTCCGCGAGCTCGCGCGTGCATACGCTGATCTCGCGCTTGCCTGCGAAGGTCATTTGGAAAATGGCGCCGTACTGTTTTTGGATGGCGAGAAGGGAGCTGTACGGTGCTTTCAAGTCCAGGTCCAGGATGTTGCCTATCATGGGCAGAGCTATGATAACGGACAGTAAGCATCTGTCTTCCAGTACAACGACGGGTGAGATCGAGCTTACGCTTTGGACCTGGAATTCTGGCAGTTTTGTCATCAAAAGGGCATAGCGACGAAGTCTCACTTCGAGCTGGGCATTGGCTTCCATCTTGTGTGCTAGGAATATACGGTGTGGTGGCGGACAGCTGCATGGTGTTGATACTACAATTCGAACTAGGAAATAGCAAAAACTCATACAGTAGCAAGGGAACAGGTAGAAGAAGGAACAGGCTGTAGATATTCCGGAACGGTCTATTTGGAGATTGTCGCGTGTAGGGACCCTGGACCATTTGCATGGCCTCCTCGATATTCCGGAGGAGAGTAAAAGTATCCTGAGAATCCTAGGACTGCGTTGGAAGTACCCATCGTTCTTGCCCATCTGGCCAGCTACCTGTCCGCGTGTATGCTCAGCTAGCGACACTATCATGCATTACGAGGTTTGCCAGTCAGGCACATCTTGTTGGCATGAAGCATATTGTTGCAATATTCCCCTTGCAGCATCCCGAAATGGATCAACATGGACGGTTTACGTATCAACGACCTAGGTGGAATTGTGGGCGTTCACATTACTCGCACACAACTTTTCGGTTTGCCTTTTGGGGTGGCCGACTTCAGGAATCCGACCTCGGGAGCGATGCTCAACGGCATGCATGCGCCATTTAATCGTCAGCTTGAGGCATTGGGCCACAGCGGACAATCTTGACTCGTCCAATATCTACATGAATTCCATACGGTGTAGACTGCCCAGGTGGAGTCGTCGGCAAGAATTTCCTCGCTTTGGTATCCCGCATTAAGATTTCGTGTAGTACAAGCCATGATGCTGGCCCAGGGGTTAGGCAAGCGAACATGTCGCGGGCAGAGTTTAGTTTGAAGCTTCCAGGCCGAGAATTACTGCGATGCTGGATCTGAGATGGACTCGGCGTCATGGGGAAGGAACTTGCGACTGTTCCTCGGAAATGGCCCATACCTACTGAAAATGGGAAGTCGAAGGTTGCCAAACGTTTGACTTCCTCAAAAGCTGAGACAGGATATCGTTTATAATGTGGGAAGCAAACCATCTAGTGGCGTTCTGCTCTTTGCGGTTTTCCTCATGTTGTCTCTACCTAGTCCCCATCCTCGGCCAGAGAGCATGCAAGGAGATATGGAACACCTCAAGAGACAGCCGCTCATCAGCATCACGGAGATCCCCAGGCTCGCAGTGGTCACTCATCAGCAACAAGACCAAGTATGTCCCATTCCCCAGGTCAGCCAGCTCGACAAGCTGCGCGAAATAGTCCGCTTCGCCCTCACTCGACTCCAAATCATCACACTGGACCCGAGCAAGAACACTTGGTCAGGCCACAGCTCTGGACCTCTATCAGACAACGGCCTCTTCAACTCGTACTACGTCGAGCCCATGTTCCTCTGGTGGGGGCTCAACACACGCATTCTGACCTCACCATCGCTCGGTTGTGTGGATGTCGCGGATTCGTACGGCAAGACCCAGAGCAGCTGCGTCAATGGCGCCTCGCACAACTATGCTGGCCTCTACAGGGCCACAACGCAGTCCAAGGCACTTCATCGAGACTGCTTGGATATTCTGCCTATCGTGTTTGCAACAGCCGAGGATGGCAAGATGCTACGTGAGGCCGTGCACAACGAACTTGCCAGCTTTTGGGGAACGGACTTTACCTTCACCATGGCCACCGGCTATGGCTCCAACTATGTCGCCCTACCACCGCTGGTTCTCGGCTTCGATGTGGTCATCGTGGACAAAGACTGCCACAACTCGGTCTTTACGGGTGTTTTCTTAGGCCAGTCACAGTCGGCAAACCTGAAGGTCTGCAAATTCAAACACAATGACATGACAGACCTTGAGATGATGCTGGAACGGACGGTCCAAGAGGGCGCCACACGTGTCATGGTGGTCGTGGAGGGTCTCTACAGCATGGAGGGTGACATCCCACCGCTCGATATCCTGTACCGCCTCAAGCAGGAATACGGCTTCGTGCTCTACTGCGATGAGGCACACTCCTTCCTATCCCTCGGCAAAACAGGACGTGGCTGTCTGGAGCACTGGAACGACAAGCATCCCATTGCACCCCCGCTACCAGACGATCTCATCGATCTCCGCTCAGGAACCTTGTCCAAGGCAGTCGGCGGCATTGGTGGCTTCATCGCGGGAAAGGCCCAGTTCGAGCCATGCATCCGGCAGCACATTCATCAGCTGGGACAAGGACAGGACGGACACGGCTCCTCCTCCCTGATCGCCTCCCTACCTAGCGCCAACATGGTGCAAACTCTCTGGGTACTTCACCAGCCACTACGTACGCAGAGGAATCTGGCCCGTCTCCATGAAATTTCGCACTTTTGCCGTCGCGAGCTCCAGCGGCTGGGCGTCTTTGTCTACGGCAGCGAGGGAACGCCCATACTGCCTGTGTGGACAGGACGCCCGTGTATGTCGGCACGTTTCTCCTATGCTCTGCGAGAACGTGGCGTGCTGGCCAGTCCGGTGACAACACCTGCGGTCCCGTTCTGGGAGAGCCGCGTGCGTGTCAATCTATCGGCTGACTTCACCAGCGCTCAGGTCGATCAGCTCGTTGATGCCATCGTATCGGCGGCGAGGAGCACGGGCGTTATATGGAAAAACAGACTGCCCAAAGGGAAACTGCCGCCGCGAAAGTTTGAGTCTCGCTGCCCATTCGACAATGAGACTGAGACAGCAGAATCAACAGAAGCTCTCAAGATCATACAAGCCATGATGCAAGAGTCTACGATCAGCATCTCCGCGCACAACAACAGACAACAGCCCAGCAGTGTCATAGCCGCCGGCCACGCTTCTCGAGAACTGTATGGTGTTGGGTCTGGAAGCTCCCGCTGGATATCAGGCACATTCCTCTCTCACCTCGCCGTCGAGGCACTGCTGGCCCGCGCAACAGGAACCGAAACAGCCATGACATACGCCGACGCATCCATTGGGCTGGCCTCGACCATGGCCGCACTCGCACGCCCGTTCAAGGGGCGTAGGCGACACGTCATGCTCTTTCCACGCCAAAGCAGCAGATTTGCCAGTGACGGCCTTGCTATGCTCCCGCCCACTTGCAAATCGAAACCACGACCTGAGGTCTGCCTCTATAATCATGTGGCACACCTACTGCAGCAGGTCCGGGACTGCCGTGGTAACCCCCAGAATGTCTGTTACACTGTGTACCTCGAGATAGACCACCATTTGCTTCTTCCTGGGGGCCTTTCCGTCTTCCTGGATGAACTGGCTCACGCAGCTGGCGGGATTCCCACTACGGTTCTTGTGAACTCGTCTTCGTCACCATCGCCAACAGACTTATCCTCTCGCGGAAGCTATGACAAAATCCTACCCCCGCGTGAGGTCGGCAGTCTTAGGGCAAACATGCATCTCTTGGTATTCGGAGACTGTAACGCGCACTTTCGACTCCCTGTGGGCTACTTGGCCGGCCCCAAATGCCTCATCAGTGAGCTTCGGTATACGAGTAGAGCTTACATGTACACCACTTCGACGCCCCCTTCCGTCATGGACATGCTACGCACTGTTTTGGAAGGTTACGAGCCTGGGGCTCCAGGTGCCAAGTAGTTCAGTGTCTGTAGGCGGAACATCGTAGCAATACTATGAGTTTTTGTGGTTACTCGCTCATTGTAGGCGACATCAGCTTGTGTCCTAGTAAATTGGATCAGCAGGTGGCGTGCGTGAGAAAAACAGGGCACTGAAGAGAATGGGAGTCCCGTAGGAGGCTTTGGGTGAAGGTTGGAAGAACGAGTCAGCCTTGCCGCAAAGGGAAAGCCGTCGACGAACCCCCGTCCTTCGAAAATGCCGCTTTGTGATGTTAATAAAACATACCTCGTTCGTCTTTCTTTGCTAAATAAAGTAATTCCTCCTTGTCCTGCACCATAATACTGGATCAGTCCAACCAGGTGTGTCGGAACTCGTGTCAACCACCATGGCCACACCGTCAACCATCCGCCCCAAATCTCTTGAGCCTCTCAGCCCAGAAGATCCACGCATCACCCACCACGATGTCCAAATTGGCCCATACAACTACCACTACATGCTCGCGGAGCCAGAACAAGGCACCACCCCAGAAACCAAAACAGTGCTCCTCTGCCATGGCTGGCCGGACACCGCCATGACCTGGCGCCACGTCGTTCCCCTCCTCACCTCCCTCCATCTCCGCGTCATCATCCCCGACATGCTGGGCTACGGCCGCACGTCCTCCCCTGCCGACGCAGCAGAGTACACCTACCGAAACGTAGCAGGCCACCTCAAATGCCTGGTCGAGACTATCCTCGGCCTCGGCTCCGACAACAAAGGGCCCCGCAAGCTCATCGTCGGCGGCCACGACTGGGGTGCCGTCACCGCCTGGCGCATGGCCATGTGGCACCCTGAGCTAGTCTCGGGCATCTTCTCCATCGTTGGGCCGTACCTGCCCCCTGCGCAGCCGCCCTACGTCGAGGACGAGGAGTTCACGCGCGACAATCCGTTCTTGGGCTACCAGCAACAGCTGGCGTCCGACAGGCTGGTGCAGATCGTCGATGCGAGTGCCGAGAATTTGCGGGGGTTCCTGAACTCCATCTATGATGGTGTCGGCCCGGATGATGTCGAGGTGTTCACGGTCGACGTGGGGCTGCATGAGGAGTTGCTGCCGCTGGTGGGGCCTGCGCCGCTGATGAGTGCGGACTGGATGGATTACTATGTGCGTGAATTCAGGAGGAACAGCTTCCGGGGTCCGACGAATTGGTATCGTACGCGGAGAGCGAATTTCGACGATGAGGTGGAGTGGATGAGTGCCATGCCCGCTGAGGATTTTGTATTTAAGATTCCTGCTATGGTTGTCATGGGTGCAGAGGACGTCGCTGTTCCTGCGGAGCTTGCGGATGGCATGGAGAGGTTCTTTGAAGGGGGTCTGAGAAAAGAGGTTGTGCGCGGTGGGCATTGGGCGCATTGGCAGAACCCGGAGGTGGTCAACAAGTACGTTGCCGAATTTCTTGCGTCTGCACTTTCTTAGGTCAGCTACCCACTGCCAGAGGGAGGGTTTAAATCCAGGGGGGATTGTGCCATGGTGATTCTTCCGGTTCGTACACATTGTAGGCTGACCCTCGCCTGGAAGGCAATTCCAGGAGGCCCGTGTATCTAAGGTCAGGGCTCTAGTGCAAGTTGAACTGAATCCCATATTTGCACCGGGTGCCCTGTACTCGTAGCGAGATGGCACACTTTGCCAGCGCCCATGATCCTAAATCTCACGAAACAGTTCTTTGAGTATTTCACCATGCGCTCACACTCTCGAACCCTGTGCATACTGAAAAGTGGCACATGAAGTCGTCTCCAGCTCTCCTGGGTCGCGCAAAGACACACACAAATCTGGAATTGACCAGGTGCTGAGAACTGCTCGTCAGCAGGGTCTCGTCGCATTGCGTTAAATACTTGGAATACATACAGTCATCAAGCATGCGTGCCCCATTCGAAACCAAAAATCCAACGTCTCTATGCGCACCGGTTGCAGCCAAAACGCCACCACCTTGTCCTCTTCGCCTGCCCCTTGGATTACAAATAAATACACACAGACACCACTCTTTCCACCACCGACAAGAAAGCGAATTAGGCTGCAGCCTGTACAATCTTGAAGCCCTCACCAACCAGTTTGGTGATATCCTCATTCTTATGCTGCAACAGCCCCAGCGCAAAGGCAACATCATTCCACGCACGCTCCGTGTCGCAGCGGGGCAGACGGGCAGCCAATTTGTCGGCGAGCTGTTTGGCGTGTTTGTCCTGTTGGCATTGTCAATACACGCCTCATTTGCATATCTGCATCTGAAGAGGAGTTGGCTTACCTTCTCCACAAAGCCAAGCAAAAATTTGACGATCCGCCTGAACGATTCCTCTGGAAGCGCCCGCTCTGCGGAAAGCAGACTGAACATATCCACAAAGTGATTATACACGGCGTTGTCCTTGGTGCTTAACTCGGTAAAGAACATGCGTGCCAGATCCGCAATCCTCTTGTCCTCGTCCTCAAGACACTTGGCCATCTCTCCGAGTTGTCCCTTGACCTTGACTTGCCCAGCCAGGATGAGGAAAGTCAGCGTCATCAAACACGTTCTCTTCACGGATGCGTCCGAGTCGGCAAGACGCCGGTAGAGGAAGTCGGTGTTCTCGTCGATGAGGTGGTTGAAGCACACTGCCATGTCGCCTAATGCAATGACTGCGTTGGACCGTACAGTTGCATCCGTTGACCGCTCCATGATGGTGATGAGGAGTGGCAGGTTGACCTCACAGTACTCAGCCGACACGCACATCAGCTTGGCAAGGCATAGCGTGGCCGCAGCTTGCAGGCCCTTGTCCTTGTACTTGGTGTTGTTGGCACAGATCTCGCTGACCAACGGGCCAAACATGGCCAGAAGACTGTCAGGCCCATAGAGCAGTTCGCGCTCCCGGATGTGCTGCATCGCCTCGGTGAAGTCGTCCTCCGTCGTGCCACCAATCAAATCAAGCTCGTCTGCCGGCTCGTTATCCTTGTCGGCATTCTTGCTCGAGCGTCGGGACTCTGCCTCGGCCTTTTGTGCAGCGGCCACCTTCTCCTTCTCCTGCTTGCGGTGCTTGAAGTCGAGCTCGCACAGTTCAAGGTGGACGATCTGCTTAATGGCGACATGGCCGACAATGAAGAGAAGCTGGGACAGTGCGATGGCATTGTCGCGCTTGGCCTTTTGCGGCTTTTGAGGAGAGGTCTCTTGGGGAGTGGAGGTAGCAGGGGTAGCAGCGGCTGTCGTCTCGCCGCCATCTTCACCCATCTCGACATCCTCGCTTTCCACAGGCGCCGGTTCCTCGTTTGCCGGCTGGCTCTGCGCTGCCTTCTGGGAGTCCCTGGACTCGGGACGCTCCTCGGAGTCGGACGAGGGCCGCTGTGGAGAAAACACCGACTTTGTCTTGTGACGAATGATCTCCGAACAAAGTACGTCCGGGTGCTTTGAGATGGCATAGATTGCGTTGATGGCCTGCTCCGTCGCACCGTACCACTCCTCGCTCTCGAACGGGACTTCCGTAATCGCAGCCAATTTCTGCAGCACCGCATGATCGTTGGGCAACCTCGAGAACTTGATCGCAGACTCCTTAGCCTGCCGACCGGTGGGGTTCAGGCGACGCAAGGCAATGCAGGTGTACTTGGCCAACTGCAGGTCGGTCCGACCCATGGCACCGAGACCCGTCCGGAGCATGGTCTCCATGTCGCTGACCACGATTTCGGGACTGGCGGTGGCCAACATGCCCAAGACAATGATGGCACCACGGCGTTGCGTCCTCGAAATTTCCCGCTTCTGCACGCCATACACTTGCCATAGCTTGCCAATGACCATGTCCGGAACCATGCCACCCTTCATCATGGTGGCCAAGAGCTGTTCCAACGAGGTGAGTTCCGCTGGGGTGGCTCCGAAGGTCAAGCTGATCATGTTTCTGGCGACGTAATTCGCGGCGTCGTTGGCGCTGAACGAGTCCGGCGCTTCGAAGAAGAGACGCTTGTAGCAGTCGATCAGGTGGGTCTGCACGCCCTTGCCCTCGTCGCTGTTGCCCTTGGTCCAGATCAGCCGCAGCATCCGGCGGATCCCCAGCTTGTTCTGTTCAATGTTGTAGGCATCTCCCACCTCAAAGTAGTCCATAGCCTCGATGACCTCGCTCTTGTTCCTGGCACCAAGCAGCTGGCAGATGGTCTCGGTGGCATCGTGAAGGACGTCAATGAACTTGAGGGCTTCGGTGTAGTAACGGCGGGTGAGGGTGAGCTTCTCGATGGCCTCCGAGGTAGCAGCCTCTTCTTGCGCCTTCTTAATGACCGCGGCTTTCTCCTCCTCCGTCATCTCGTTCGGGTGGGTCGGTTGCGGCTCGTCGATCTGGGTAGCCTCGTCCAGCAATTGCTCATCCACGGTGACATCGGCTCGCCCTTGGCTGTCCATGTCAGGGGCACCAGCTGGGGGCTTCAGGGCGTCGAGCTCCTGGTCGACCTTGTCAAGGCGTTCCTGCCAGTCTTTCCGGGCCAATTGAGCTCCATGCATGACTGTGAAAGGATGCGTCTTGATCAGACAGCCCAGCAGCTTGATGGCGTTCCTGCGAACATTGCTACTCTTGTCTTCGAGACTCCGGCAGGCCAGTTCAGCAGCCCTTTGGCGGCGTTTAGGGAATTTTTGCTGAAGGTCGGCAAGCTTGATGTAGACCTGGATAGCTCTGCATCGGCAATAGGGGTTGATATCGAGAAAGCGCTCCTCCAGCACGTCGAAGAAAGCGTTGAGTTGGGATTTGTAGTTCTCGCCTCTCTCTTCCTGTTTGCTCAAGTAGACGAGCATGTTTCCGCATACTTCGATCAGGGCGCATCGCAGGGTGTAAGACTGGAGGTGTTAGCAAAGCCGCGGGGCCTTCCGGGAGGGAGGGGCATACCTCGCTGTCGAGCTGCTTGGCCAGCATTGTCATCTGCTTGATCACCAGCCTTGGTGCCAGTTCTGACAGCTTCACCATGAAAGTGGACACAGACTTGGGTCCCCTGGTGTCATTGCTGTTGAACTCTTTGTTACTAAGCTCGCGCAAGATCTCTTCACCCAGTTGCGGGTAGTCGTATTGTTCTGCCAGAATGTGTAGGAATTCCGCCATGGGTTCGGACAAATGCTCGAAGTAGGTCAGGTTCTGGACAATGGATATCTGGGCGGCTGCAAGCATAGTTGTGTCAGCACGAACGCTGGGGATGGGGTCGCTAGTGGCAAGGCGGACGTACCATAGCCGTGGCCGTGGTGCTTGACTGCAATGCACAAGACCTTGAAGGCGTGCATCCGGATGGTGGTGTTCTTGACGCGCTGTTCGCTCTCGAGAATCATGTAGACGGGGCGGGTCAAGAGGCCAATAAAGGTGTCGCGTTCGGAGGTGGTCAGGAAGATTTTGCCCAGCTTCATACGCAGCACCTTGCACATGGTGTCGAGGGAGGTCTGCAGCTGGGCAGCGCTGTCCCAGTGGCTGTCCTTGTCGGTGGCCGACTTCTTTGCCTTTGACTTGCGACCGCGCGCGGCGGGGGCAGCAGAGGTCTTTTCGACAGCCTTTGTCTCGACGCAGGAGATGGTCCATTGCAGAAGAAAGCCGTAGATTTCGAGGAGTTGTTTATGCTGGGTAAGCAGCTCTTGCTCGTCGGATTCGAGGTCGGTGTGGATGATGTCGGCCAGGGAGTTGAGGCCGGAGGTGATCAGATCGAAGACCTTGGAGAGGGCGTGGGTGGGGAGTACGGCAGTGTATCTGGATTGATCGAACAGCTTAGAAACTCGGACTTGGACTGGAATGGAGCGAGGGCGAGTCTCGCGGTCCTCTGGAGGAGGAGTGGCCTCTGGTGTGAGGAGGCAAGACAGCTCGTCAGGTGTTGGTGAGGAAGAGGAATGTCGCACTGGTGGTTGCTGGGCATGTCTGGGAAGATTGGCAGACAAAGGAAAGAACGGAGTAGCAGAGTCAGGGTGGGAAATGGAAATGGGGGCGCACTTTAAGAGGAATTGCAGCGAGTCGAAGTGGGCACTGCGTGTTATTGCGTCTGGGTTTTCGGCGACGGCGTCGATGATGGGATTAAGGATCGGGTTGATGACGCCGTTGGTCAGCGACTCGGGGTCGTTTTCGCAGTCAAAGAGGGCTGGGTCGGCTTCAGGAGTGGGGATGGTAGCCGGGTCACTCATGTACAGCTTGAGCGCCTCGTTGATGTCGAAGTTGATGTTGTCCATCTTGACGGTTGGATGCGCGGACGGAGGCGGAGGGGCAGGCGGAGGGCGGGTATCGTGAGGACGTGTCGCATAAGGCGAATGAGGAATAACGAGTACAAACAACAAACAAGACAGAAAGGAAAAAGGGTCGAGATGCGTCAGACCATATGCGCGACAGAGGTCAGCCTGTTCTGGAAGGGGAATTGGCGTCCGGCGACGGTGATGTTGAAGCAGTTCGAAATTGTGAAGAGTCGAGTTTAGAAGCCCCAGAGCGTGGTGCAATTGTTTACGGCGGGAACAGTACCTAGGTACTGGACAGGGATGCTGCAGGGGGGCCTTGCTTCCTCCCGGCAACCGTTTTGTTGTTGTTTGGGCTCTGCAAAAACGCGCCTTCTCCCCCGCCAAAAAGCATCCCTGCAGCGCGTCGCAGGGTTAAACCTCGGCTTCTTGTTCATGAATTCCAACCTCACCAAGTCGACATTGACCGTCACAGGTATCAGACCTCTCACTCACTCACCCACTCACAACACCACACAATCCTCTAGACAAACCATCTGCTCTTGCTTTCTCAGCCTTGGCAAAGACACTGTTCCATCGGCCTCACATACTTCAACCATTGCTGTCTCCCTCTACTCTACTGGCCACACATCTCACCGGCTCATCCGCATATACACTTCCATCACATGTTTGGTCGCCTGCGCACTTACTAGAGTTGTTCTGGCACCACCTGTCACCTCAGTCGCTTCATTTGATCCCGTCTGGAAGTTGTGGAAACGAGTTGGCTTCTGAGCGCCAGCAAACATGGCCACCGCGTCCCGTCGTCGTCCTGCGACCAACTTCGACATCCACGAAGATGTCCCAGCCACAGAGGACACGGATATGAATACCGACGCCGTTGCTAACCGTAACGGGAGGGAGGAGGAAGATGAGGAGGAGCAGGAGGAAGAAGACGAAGAAGAGGAAGAAGAATTGGACGGAGAGGAGAATGATGACGACGAAGAGGACGAGGAGGGCGAAGAAGCGGATGTGGATGTAGAAGAGGACGACGACGACAACGAGGACCAGGCGCTCGAGTACCAAGTACCGGAGTCAAAGCCAAAGCAAGAGGCAAACCACGGCTTTAAGAGCTACGAAAGCTACTTCGAAACGAAGCTCGCCGAGGATGAACTTTCGGAGGACGAGACTATGGACGACGACATGCGTAAACTCCAAGACGCCTACCCGGGCTTCAGGAACAAATACCGCCTGATCAAGCGCATTGGTGAGGGTATGTCATGGTCCTTCATTCTTGTCCACAAGTCAGCAGCCATGTGCCTCTAGCTGACTACAGCTACTTCTTCCCACAGGCACATTCTCCACCGTCTACAAGGCTCAGGACCTTCAATACCACCGCTACAACAACAATTGGGACCTTGACAAGGAGAACGATCAGTGGACGCCCCCTCCCTTCAAGCGGCACATCAACCGCAGCTCCTCCACTGTGACCGCTGACTCCCAGGACCCGAACCCCTCCACCCACTTTAATCGCCCTGACCGCCCCAAGTACGTCGCCATCAAGAAGATCTACGTCACATCCTCTCCTCAGCGCATCCTCAATGAACTGGAACTTCTCCACGACCTCAAAAACTGCCCTGCCGTCTGCCCCCTCATCACCGCCTTCCGCAGCACCGACCAGGTCGTCGCCATCCTCCCCTACTTCCGCCACGACGACTTCCGTGACTACTTCCGTGCCATGACTTCCACCGACATGGCCGTCTATTTGCGCTGTCTGTTCACTGCCTTGAAGTTCACCCACGAGGCAAATATTATTCACCGCGATATCAAGCCGACCAATTTTCTTTACCACCCTGCATCCCGTCGTGGCGTGCTCGTGGATTTTGGCCTTGCCGAGCGGGAAGGCGCCGACACCAAGCCATGCATGTGCCATGACGATGTTAACGTCCGCCGTGCCCGCATCAAAGAAGCCGTCAATGCCAATGGTGGCCCGCATCACGGCTACCCAAAGAACGACACCCGTCCTTCCCGTCGTGCGAATCGTGCAGGAACGCGTGGCTTTCGTGCTCCCGAGGTTCTGTTCAAATGCACCGAGCAGACTACCAAAATCGACATCTGGTCTGCCGGCGTTATCCTTCTCACCATCATGTCCCGCCGCTTTCCCTTCTTCAACAGCGCTGACGATGTCGAGGCAATGATTGAGATTGCCAGCATCTTCGGCACAAAGAGAATGAAACTCGCCGCACAGGTCCACGGTGCGGCTTTCGATACGAACATTCCAACCATTCCACACGCGGGCTTCAGTCTGGGCAAGCTTATCCTATGGAGCACCGGTCGCGATGAACGCAACCCGTTCGACAATGACGAGAAGCTGGCCGTCGACTTCCTTGACAGATGTCTAGAGCTGGATCCCGCCAAGCGGATCAGTGCCAAGGATGCGCTGGACCATGACTTTCTGCGACTAGGTATGGACCCGAGGGAGAGAGACACGGACGAGGAAGACATGGAGCTTCTGGCAGCTTGAGCGGGCGGTGGCGATTGTATGCATGGCGTGTTGCAAGTCTGAGTTTGAGGTGTAGACGGCTGACCGCCGTCCCAATGTAACAATCATGTACAGTACGCGCTTCTGATCGACGTCGGTGGCGTCTTGGGTTCGGGGCTCGATGGGCATGGGGGGCATCGGCGCATACGGCACAGGCATTTAGTTTACAGGTGGGGCATAAACTCTTTCCAGGTTCTCATTCAAGCACTATCACGATGGACGTTGACATGGGTCCATGTGCTGCTAGTGTAACTCTGTACATTATATTTGCATGGCTAATGAACTACAACTGACAGGAATGTCAGGACAGCGTGCCATGGCGTATTCTACCCGCCGAGGCCAATGGATGTTGCCCGGAAAACCTCAGTCCCATATCCATGACCAGGTGTCTAGCGCAGTCATCGCAATGTGGGTCGAGTTGGGTCATATCACATATCGAAACATCACCTAGGAAAAAGAAAGTCAGCTTCACCAGACTCCGGGCATCTTGCTCAAGGATTCGAGGACCTACATTTTCCTTATCCGTCACATCCTCAAATCCCCGAACCTCACTCTCCTTCTGCATGCGAGCAATCTCCTCCGTCGTCTTCCCCTGAAGCATCTTGTCTAATTTCTTGTTTTCGAGGACGTATATGAGTCTCAGAACCTCGTTTAGCACCAGATTGAGGACAAAGCCACACAGCATGGCCACAATGCCGCTGTGGTACGAAGGTGCCTGAGTACTCTGGAAGAACTGAGGACCCGCGATTTGCCCCACGCAGTAACAGATGAACACCCAGCCCGAGGCCACGGAGCGCTTGGTGGAGCCGGCGATATTTGCGGACAACAGACCCAGAATGGTCATGAAGCCAACAGGGTAGGACCCCAAGAGCCAGACGCCCACAAGGCGGCCCCACTTGTTGGATGCATCGAGCTGGTTGATCAGACAAGTGCCTATGATCTACAGAGAATGAGCAAGGTGATTCGCACAAGCTACGTTCAAAGATTCTGGATCCACTCACCGGAGGAATCATGGCCAAAGAGGCTATGTGAAGCCTGGAGTTCTTGATCCTGCTTGCCAAGTATCCGCAGCCGAGCTGGGCCACAAGCTGCACCGTCGACAGCGGCAAGTTCATCAGCGTGGAGTTGATGCTGCTGAAGCCAAGTCCCTGGATGATCAGGGACCCGAAGGCAAGACCACCCGACGCTATGGCATTCACGAACGAGATGAGGCCCAATATGATAACAGCCGGATCCATAACCGCCTCCCACACTTGGCTCATCTCGAACCTTCTGCTCTTCGTCCCCATCTTATTCTCCACGATCCTTTGCACAGCAACCACCTTCTCCTCCTCCGTCAACCATTTCACATCTGCCGGGCCATCAGGGACGAACATGGTAAACACAACGCCCCAAAGGATCGTCACAGCTCCCAAGATGAGGTAGATGTACTTCCACGGCGACAGACCTCCGGTGATGTGCCCAATTCCGTACGCAACCAGCACCCCCACAAAACTGCCCACGCCCAGGAACGAAATCCACAGCGCCGATCTGCCGGCCTGCTCCTGTCGCGTCCACCATATACCCGTGACCGCCACAAAACCAGGCGAGATGGTCGCTTCCGCCATGCCCAACAAGAACCGCACACTCGCGATTCCTGCGAAACTCGAGCATGCCGCGGAAGTCATCAGAATGGTACCCCAGAGGATGATGTTGGCCCCGAGAAACTTGGCCACCGGGAAGCGCTGGATGATGGCGATGCCCGGATACTCGGCCAGCAGGTAGCCAAAGTAGAAAATGGAGCTCGTCCACGAGTACTGCTGTCCGGCGAGGTGGGTGTCGGCGATGATTCCGTAGACGGATGAGTAACCCAAAGAGGTCTTGTCGATAAATTGCAGGGCGTAGGTAACACAGAGGAAGGGGAGGATGTGCATGTCGACTTTTCGCAGAACGCGGCGGGAGGCCTGCTGGTCAATGGGGCCATTGTTGAGTGCGAGGGTTGCTAGTGCGCCTGTCTCGTCCTTGATGTTGACTTCAGGTATGGCGTTCTTCTCGGTGTCATCGTAGGGATGGTCGGCATTGGTGACGTGCGAATTCTTTTCTGAGTCCTGCTGTCCAATCGCTGCAACGGGGTCGGAGATGTCCATGGCGTTCTCTTGCCTCATAACCTTCCCAAAGCAGAAGTCACACGCCAGAATAGCAAGACACGTGTTCGAGAACCTTTCCAACTTGCACGGAACTGCATTGAATACGAATAAAGACCTTCAGCCATGCAATCGGGAGGGTAACCGGGAACGCACCCGGACCCGTCAACCTACTTATCTTGCCGGATCCACCCTCGGCGCTCTATTCCGTACGCTCGGAGCGCTAGAAGATAAGAATGCTTGCGCTGTGTACGTCCCCAGTTTTGCGCGCTAAAGTCATCGAATCCATATTTAATGATGGTGAAAGGATTCTGCTATCCGTACTCCGTACTTCACTCAGCCTCCAGGGCCATGATGACCGCAGCTAAGTCCTGACTTCGGGCCTGATGCGAATCAAGGTACATCCGGCAATTGAAGACAACAACAGGAACCTTGATGCATGCAGAGCCTTCTCGAAGCAGCTCTTTGTGCTCTTAAAATTTCAGCCAAGTTGCTAATTGTCTAGGGAGGGTTGTTTTTGTGCATATTGTGGCCCAGCTCTTGGTGCGGCCCATCTGGAAAATTGGTGAGTGCACTTGGATGCCCCTGCATACTCAAAACTTGTGAGTCTCCCTAGATGAAAGCTCCCCTATATCTACATATCGATGCAGCCTACCGGAACATTTACAGTACCATCAATGGCTTGGGCTTTGATGAGTAATCCATGGACAGCTTAAGGAAGACGGGATGATATGTCGGTGGCGAAGGTTGAGATGGTTGAGGATGACGTGACTAAGCCCAAGACATCCAGGGGTCACAGTAAGCAACGGCAATAGTTTGGCTGTAAACAGTACTGGAACAGTCGTACTTCTCATTGCGGCGTGTGATAGCGGCCCTGTGGGCTAAAGCTACAGCCTTTGGTCAGACATGTGGAATCTTCTGACAACACCTTCCACAGTCAGGCTTGCCGCGGCCCCTTTGAACAATAGTCTGGTCGTGTTGTGCAACAAAGCGATTGTACCCATTAAGACTTCTTGCTGACGCGGACGATCACTCATCTGCGGGTCACGAAATATTCAGCAGCCACCCAAGGGCAGATGACTCTTTCATATATAACCTTGCGAGGCATCTAAATGAAGGACACCTGCTCGCTGTACCATGACATGCTACGAAATCAACAAGCATATACAAATTTTCGCTTGAGACTCTCAAGATGCAAATTACGCCTGTCTATCTTCTCTCCCATCTGGTTGCCTTGTGTGCCGCTGCCTGTCTTTCGTCCGGAGATGCTGTGACCGTCAACACGGCGCTGCAGTCTGGCGGCGCTGGTGCTATTGTTCAACTCTGCCCTGGGGCTGTCATCTCGGTAACGACAGCAGGTATCACTTTCACAGCCGAGAACCAAGAACTCTCCACCCAGGGCTACCCGACGGACTCGACCCGTGCAACTGTCATAATCGAGCCAGGTAGCAGCATTACTAGCGCTATATGGGGACGTTGGACGTCTGGCGTCAAAGTACTCAATGTCCAGGTTGATGGCAACCGGCCCAACGCAGGGCTTCTGGGAGGCGACGCACTGATAGAGATGGGAGGAGGCGCCGCTGGTCAAGTCGTGAGCCACAGCGTTGTGAAGAACACAAGGAGCTGGAGTTGCCTCCACTACATTGGAAGCGGACAGGACGCCAACCCTTGCAGAGAGGGAACAGTCACTTACAACACCATTGGACCCTGTGGCAACGAAGGCACAGACGATGCTGGCAATGCAAGGTGGGCTGACGGGGTGAGCTTCGAGTGCGTCAACAGTCAGGTGTCGTACAACGATGTCAGTAAAAACCGCGCGTTATTCTATTCGGCCACTTCCCAGGAGATGCTAACGCCGTTGAAGATATTTGGCACGACCGACGGCGCCATCGTAATCTTTGGAGCCCCTGGATCCCACTTCATCAGCAACACCATCACTTCTTCCGAGACGGACCTCGGGTTTGGTGCCTTCAACATGGTTGACCCCACCTATGCGGGTAACTACTCGGGAGTGGTAGTCTCCGGCAATACCATCAAAGGGGTGGGAACGGGTTTCTTCAACCTGGGTGTTGGCATCGGGAACAATGTGTGGTCCAACCCAAACGACTTGACGTATTTTGGACCTGCCACCATAACCGACAACACTTTCATAGGCAACATCGGCTTCTCTGTGGTAGTCAACGGCTGGAGTGAAGGCCTTACCGTGGGTGAAAAACCTGTCCATGTCTTGGCAAGACGGCCTTAGGCAGATTCAGCAAAACAACATGGGACCACGGCTGACCGAGCGATAGATCACCGGTAACGACATCTCCCAAGTAACCACACCCAGTACCAACTTTGCAGACGCAAGTAACTGCCAAGCCCAAGTCAAGACATCACTGGCGAACAATGATCAGCTAGTAGCTTATCTTCCAAGTATCACGGGACCCGTTTCTCTTCAACCCGAGTTCGTCGACGTCCCAGAAAATGCCACCATATGGATGTGCCTGCAGCATCCCATCCCGCCTCTGCCAAGCACTCGGTCTTTTTCAGCCGGAAGTCTCACAGTCACCGCGGCTCAGACCACGGTTGTGGACCTGAAGAACTTCCATGTCCAGCTACAGGCCGGTGACGGAAACCTGGTTGGCTACAGCATCGATCCTGTATCCGGAACGTGGACACCGGCATGGGCTAGTAGCTTCCAGACTTCCAACTGCGATGTGGACCCAGAGCTGTGCAAAGTTAGCTTTGGCACGGATGGAGACCTTGTGGAGTCAAACAGTGCTGGGTCGTTCTGGCACACGAACACGGCGAGTCGCGGGCAGACGATTGTGTTTTCGAACACGTCGCCGTATCTGGAGATCCTGGATGGGACCGGGAGCTCGATATGGACAATCGCTAATGGAATGACCTTGTTTTGAGCAAGTTCTGGGTCAAGACTTGCTGAAAATCGCGAGCAAAGACATCAGTTATTTGGCTTAACGCTGCGATGTGGAATACTAATCCATTATGTAGCTTACTAGTCACAAGGTTCCTGAATTATCAGTATTTTGTCCCAGGTGCGTCCAGTTGTGTGCGTCGGCGTGTACCTCTTGCGAGTGGATCAATGATCCTAGTCTGCGTATTTGCTTGCATGGAGTTCCTTCCTATAGGACTGGATGGACTTGAAGCAGCCACGAATAGGTGCAGAAGGAGCGATGTCACCATTCATAGGTGCGCCAGGCAAGTGTTGATACTGAGGAGAGCAATTGCAAGATTTGCTACTTTTTTTCAGAATGACTTTGGGTAGAGATGACCCTGTCGAAGACTGTGAAGGAGAGGAGGGGCGGTTATCTAAGAGAGAAACTGGCTGCTACGGACAGAATACTCAAGTCTGGGGCAGACCACTCACAGCATGAACTCATGTTAAACGCCAAGAGCGACCGTGATGTGCAAAAGATCTGGTCATGTCCATGAAAGCACGGTCTGATATAATCCAGCGGAAAATGTCGTACCGTCAACACTCAAGACCCGCGGCATTCTTGCTCCCGTCGTGGTCTTGTGTCCTATGGCACAAGGCCAGCCGGTCGGAATGTCCAAGGGGCGTACTGATTTTCGACATGCTCCACGACCTGAAAGTGTTTAGAATTTGCGAGTCACTTACGGTGTCGTCGTAGGCCTGGCACCGTTCTCCAAGGCTTCCGGCACGGGCGCTGGTGAGCTCTCAGTGGATGACTTCCGAAATCAGGCCGGGTTTGACATTGCGCATGACTGAATGTCAATCTAGCAATCTGGCTGTATACGTCTGGTCTGCAGGTATACATTAATTTGAAGTTCAAGAAGTACCTAGGTAGAGGCTACCCTCTGAACAAGAGACAACACACCGCACAAGGATCTTCACCGATGCCTCCTCCCCCGCTCTCGCCTCCCGCAGCGTCCCCATCCTTGTCGTTGACGTTGAATTGCAGGGATGAATATGAGTCAGCAGCCTAGATCCCAGGAGCTGTTATCAAGGTTTCACCACATCTACTCCGTACAGAGTACGAACCTTGGACTCGATAACATTTCACTCGCGTTCGCTGAACTCACGATAGCACTCTCCCTTCGCTTCCTCCTCTCTTAGATTCCCTATCTTTATACATATCGCCCCTATTATGTTGCTTTCCATCTTTACTGCGGTCTTATGGGCTGGATCCGCCGCTGCGAACCAGGGTCAGGCGCCTTTGTTTACGCACGATTCGGCAAACGGTCCGGCACACACAGGCTCAGCAGATCTCGCAGACGCCGTGGTCGTAACCCACGCAGCCCACCCTGAGTACAGTCTGAGTATCACCCGTCATCCTACTGTAGCTACCAATGGCGAGGGTAACAGAATCGCCGCTGTCTGCCCTGGTGCTACGGACGGATTCACTGGCTACCTCAACAAAGGCGATAAGCACTTCTACTTTGCCTACTGTTAGTCCCTTATCATCGCTCTTGCCAGTCCTCGCTGATGTCATATACCATACCTCGACTTTACCCCAAGTCCTACTGCATTCACGTCCTTTCTTTGCCAAAGACCAACTGTATTCCTCCTCATGTCACCGAGTCATGCTAACATGCCGCGTCAGTCGAGTCTCGCTCCCAGCCAGAATATGACCCAGTCGTAATGTGGATCAATGGCGGACCGGGCTGCTCCTCCATGATGGGCATGTTGATGGAGCTGGGACCCTGCCAAATCGAACAGGATGGAAAGACCACCCGCAAGAACGAGGACAGCTGGATCAACGCGGCCAACATCTTCTTCCTTGACCAGCCCATTGGAGTCGGCTTTTCTTACAGCGACAATCCGGACGACCGTGCCAATGGCTCCTTTGCTGCTGCCCAGGACGTTTACGTCTTCATGCAACTCTGGTACAAATCTTTTCCCGAGTCCCGAAAGTTGCCTTTCTCAATTGCCGGCGAGAGCTATGGCGGCCATTACATCCCCATCTTTGCCAGCCACATCAACGAGATGAACAGAGTGGCTAGGCCCGAAGCCCAGATTCCCCTCGAGTCGGTCTTGATCGGCAATGGCATATTCGCCGATACCGTCCAGGCTCCCTCGTCGTACGACATCTCTTGCACCAACGCAACTGGCATAGGTCCCTTGCTCAAGGCTGATGTCTGTGCCAACATGTCCGCTGCCGTCCCGCGATGCCAATATCTGCTGAAGGCTTGTGACGAATATCCAGACCCTTTGATTTGTCAGAGTGCCTCAACGTTCTGTGCTCGAGAGTTGGAGAATCCCTATTTCGATTCAGGCCTAAACTACTACGACGTCAGCAAGCCATGTAGAGGCGGTCTCTGCTACGCTGAAGTCGACTGGATTACCAATTTTCTGCGTCGCGACCAGGTCCGAAATGCCTTTGGTGTGGATCCCGGTAGTAAGTGATGGCATTTCCGGACGTGCTTTGTTCTTCAGCGCTCAGAACCATGCTGACACTGCGAGTAGCGCCCGAGTTTGAGGCTTGTAGCTCCGCAGTTGGAAGGTCTTTCCGGTCTGTCTATGATGGCTTCATCGACACGCGGCCGTTTGTCGCAAGCCTGTTGCATTCCGATATCCGAGTCCTGATTTATGTTGGAGCGTATGACTGGGTATGTGGCTCTCGTCCCCGTCCCTCTCTGCCTGACCGACTTGCCGTGACTTTCAGACCTTGCGTGCAATTCCAGAGAGATTGGCTAACACTGTACAGATCTGCAACTTCGTCGGCAATGAGCGCGTCTTTGGATCCCTTGAATGGAAGGGCCTCCCCGACTTCAGATACCAGCAAGAGAACAACAAGCAGGTCTGGGCCGGTGGTCTGTGGTGGGAAAGCGGGCCTTTGAGATACGTCCGCATCAATGCTGCCGGACACATGGTTCCATTTGACAAGCCCAAACATGCGCTGCATCTGTTTAAGGCCTGGCTGGACAAGGAGCCCTTGGTCTGAGCACTCCTGAAGTCCAAAGACATCGGCCACGTGCCGGAACCTAAGTCCCATTCTGCTCATACCTAAGTACCATGGTGTTTGTAATATCACCTCACCACCACGGAAGCATCAACGTTGCTATTTGAATAATGCCGTACTTGACTACTTACTTCCATGTCAGCCACAGCTTTCCGGTTCTTCTCGTACTTTACCCGCCCCTTGCAACATGCCGCATATCCTGCACTCAGATGTCGCCATGTTCCCTTGTCTGAAAGCCTTTCGGACATCATACTGCTTCAGGTCGTCAACGTCAGACATCGGGTTGAAATTCATTAGTCATGAGATAGCCATGCCTTTTTCTCGACAAGTTCCCAGCCAGGAAAATGACACGGCAAGTGTTTGATGGCGGGCTGACCAAACCTGAAGGCCACTTCAGGCTCACCCCATGGAGTGAGACGCACTACAAACGTTGGCTGTTGCAGGCAAAAGGATGTATGACAGCCTGACAACTGAAGGATGACTTACTCCATAGGCAATGTTCGGCGGTTACACAAAGCGGGGACCCCGGACCAAGTGTTGCACTCACCCAGATACACGTCAATCGGGCACTGTCCTTCGTCTCCCAATAATGGAGCCTCCCGATGCAGGCAAGTGCCTCAGGCTGAACGCAAAAGACGCGTGGTACTTACAAGATGTCCCACATGTACTTAATCCAGTGTTTGCTGCCTGAAACCAACGGGCTTTTGTGATGCCTTCACCCAGGCACACCTGGGCAGCCAATCACGGATGGTGCGGCATGCAGGAGGCCCACTGCCAGTCGGCTAATATAAATAGGATGCGATCATTGATTGTCAGTCCGATGAAAGTATCTTCTTGAACACAGCAAACACTTGTCGAAAACCATACACACCACAGAAGGATCAGTTCTCACCACCCAAGTCACCACCCACTCAATACCAAAAACAACTCTCTACCAAGAATCTCTCCACCGACAAACTCTCCATCACCAACCTTTTTGTGCAAGATGAAGACCACCAAGATCGTCGCCTCCATCCTGGCTTTGGCCTCAGGCACCACAGCCGGCCCACTCGCCTACGGTATCTGCCAGGCCGGCTGCTCCGCCGTGGTTGTGGCGTGCTACTCTGGTGCCGGAGCTGTGTTCGGAACTGTGGCCGCCGCAGCTGCGCCCGCTGCTATCGTCGCGTGCAACTCGGCCTATGGCACCTGCCAAGCTGCTTGTGTGGCAGCTGGCTTGGCCCCAACACTTTAAGTTCGGGAACGCAGCTGCAAGAGCACTGTCGGAGCCCCTGAAAGTTCTTGACTGCCCTCGTTAGTTTGGATTAGAAGGAACGAGCAGAGGCACGGGCAGGGTGGAGGGTAGCCTGCCATGGTGGTTGGAACAGAACTGTGTTGGGTAGGGGCTGTTGGTATCTTAGGGTTGGTAGTGGAATTTAAGAACAGCTTCTATTTACGGAGACTCAGCAAACAGATTGTCACCGAGTGCATTCGGGAGAATCAAGGCTACCTGGAGGCCTTGTGAGCAACACAGTACCTAGGCAGTCAACATTGCAGCATTCCCAAGCGATCATCCCTCTCGAGATGATGCCTTTGTAGACTAATGAGAGGACTAATCTTCATCCAAATGTGACACAAACTTGAAAGACAGTCCTAGTGTATTGTGTCGGGGGCGAGGACGGTGGACCGTGGCGCAGCCCAGCCCCGGCACCAAGACTTCTTCGAAGCTGACATGGACGGCTTATAACCTCTCCTATTTTCTCCAGTACAACACTTTGCAGACTTCGACATTACTCAGTATCCATGGATATGCTGCGCAACCATGCCCACAGATTGGAATGCACAACTCTGGTAAAGGGAATGCAATTCCACAGCCGACGTCGAGCGTTCCGGCCATCAAAAGTTCCCGGACCCACGTCCTTGATAGGAAATGTTCTTACAGGTCAACACCTGGGAGCCATCTCCAGCGTCCTCTTAACGCAATACTCTGAGATAATTATCGCCCAACTCATCGATGGGCTGCCAATGCTTAGCCTTGCCCGCGACTGTCGCTCCGCAGTGTTTGCTCCAGGTCATTCACTCGGCGAGGACACGATGCTCTGAAATGGCGTTCTTGATGCAATAAACTGGCGGTACCCAAGTCTCAAGATTGAGGATATAGAATGGAGGCATTGCTAAGCAGTGCTTCTTTCAGTGTGCCTCTGGCTGCACGCACATTCTGCGCATGTCGAGGGTCGTTACTTACCTATGTACAGGCAGATTATACCCTTTTGCTGTGTCAACGGCGCTAACGAATGCACGGATTCTGAAAGAATTGGGAGAAATTGAATCAGGCACTCGTGAGTCCCAATTTTGACTGGTAGAAATCGTCGCTAGCTTAGCCTAGAGCCGTCCACCTGATCGCCGTCACCCTGAATAACACCCCTTCCAAGTATCACGATGAGGCTGAGATCCGTCGAGATACTTCTTGGGAAACTTTCCTCCCGAAGTCGTACGTGCAAATTTGAGCGGAGCCGACGCTATTGCTGAACTGTTTCTACTGCGCACACGAGCAATATCCATCTGAACTTGCCTATGCGGCAGCATACTGGGCTGATGTAATGGCTCTGCTCACGTCCATATGTGCTGTTTCCTTCCACAAAGACTACACCTATACCGGATCGAATACTCGGAGGGGTGGCCTTGATCGACCGCGGCCAACCGACTCGGAGTACAGTCTATACAGAAACATGTATTTGCACTCCGCATGGGGTGGGAGAACGAGGATTGGTGTCCGGAAGCCTTTACAAGACCAGCCGGACAAGCTGTTAGCTTTTCTTGCCTTTGAGCGAATTAATGATATCGTGGGCTGCCCTATTCCTTTGTCCTGCATAGAGACAAGCACTCATCATGTCGATGATTGGGACGCAATGGTTCTTCACCACATCTACCGCGACCCGTGGGAGCGTGAAATTTCCTCACAGAATAACGTGGAGGCGATCCGGTATAATGCTTTGGAATGCCCGGAGGCAGCGTGGAATGTGATCCGCTTGGGGTCTACCCGTGTACTTCTATCAATTGGCAGGGGGTGCGCGGATATGTCGACGAGACCATTGAATGTAGTTTTCTTCCACGTACGCTTCGCTTTCCATATATGAGCTGCATTCTCTCGCTGATGAATGTTTGAACCAGGCCATGCGCCAGTTCAACCGGGCCGGACCGGATTACATACTTGGTAATAAGTGGGGCCTAGGTTCGGTGCTGTTGGTTCCAAAAGTAGCACTAGTGCTTATATGTTCTCGTGGGGGCCTCCCGGTCCCTCAGAAGGAAACGGGGCCGGACGCATGGTGACTCTGGGAGCTGCAAGCTCCAAAACTGCTATGGGGTGGGCCAGATAATCTGCGAAAATTATCAACCGTGCTCTGCCACCATTTGTTAGCATGGACACATCCTCTGCTGTGGCCTCATGGCTCTCGTTCGCCGTCACCACAGTCGGGCTAGGGGGTTTGATCTCACAAGCCGGTGCGATATACGATAAGCTCGATCCTTTTCACGCAACACGCAAAGCCGAATACCTCGGTATCTGGTTTCAGCGTCAGCCTGCGTTCCCATGGTGGCGAAGCTTTCAGACGGGTTTTGCAGCAGAAACGAACTCTCCGTATCCAGGGTTCCACGAAAACCCACATACGATGGAGCCGCAGGCTGGTCTATCATTCTCGCTGTCATAACGCCGGGTCAGGACACATTTTCAAACGACAGATATACTACCACCGAGTTGATGTCAAGTATAACAAGTTTGGAACGCGAAAAGGTACCCGAAAACTATCTTGGTTGGACTGCTCTCCCGTTGAGACCTCTCATTCGCCAAAAGTCTCACGCCTGCGTCACAATCTCACGCACAACGCTTATAACCATGCTCAGCGTGACCAACGCGAAGGCCGTTTTCAGATACAGCGATGCGGCTGGATTCAGGGCGGGATATGCAGGATACAATGGGCAGTGGTATATACATTGGCAGATTGGCCAAGAGGCGATGGTGCGGTTCGCACCCCACGACTCACACAGTTCTGGCACCGATGTCTACCCTCGCACCTTCAACCAGCGCGTGGACCGATGCGTCTTGATGCTGTGTGGCATCACTTCCGGACGAATTGAAGAACTTAAGGTCGCGTTCTGTGGTCGCAAGCCACCGGGGACGTATCAACTGGAACATGTCGCCAAAGGATTTCCTGGTGCGCATGGAAGTCGACACCTGTACAACATGATGGGAGGCAAGGTCTACGAAGTAGACTTCATGACTGCTAAACCTGTCTTCGGCCAGGAGCAGATCGTGTCCGAGAAGTTCACGATCAGCGTACCCAGCACGGAAGAGGGGGTGCAAGTGCAGATGATCATTCCGCCTCACGAGGAAGGGATCATCAAGCACTCCCTCGATTTACTTCCTTGGAACTCAATTTCCTGGAGCATGCATCGGGGAATGCGAGACATCCTTGTGACATACGCGAAGCCTGTCATGAACTTCCACCGCGAGCAGCTTGCCGAGCTACTCAAAAGCACGGTCACTGATCACCCGGCGCGCCTGGAGGATAGAGGCTGGAATAGCAAATTTGTCCGGTACAGCATGGGAGATATGGCCGCGTCTGCTGTCAGAGCTGGCAGCGGTGACTCTGGGGACTTGGTACGAGTGGTGACCGACATTGTGTTAACGATGACCCAAGAATGGGGTTTGTCACACTTGGATGAGGTGGAGTTTTGGCGGCGCCCGGTTCCAAGAAGCCGTGGTGATTTGGCTTCGGACTTGCAGGCCGTCGTGGCACTTACCAAGGTGTTCATTCTGGAATGGAGCTATGAAGTGGATTATCAGATGTATCACGATCTTCCCATATCGTTGTATTTCGGTTGATCTGCTTTTCCTGGTGCGCACCTGGGCTCACCTCAGTCACATGAGCAATTTCACCTCTATTTCCTCCATGTAACGATGATGGGTGGGTTTGGAACATTTGATCTGCTCTCTATCTCATATGTCGATACTGAAGAATCAAAGTGTAGGAATGACCTTGATTTGCCAAGTGTCAGGGCAGCATTTCTGGGCTGAGCAAGATCATTGTCACAATTCATACAGCACCTCAATTCCATGCGTTTTGACTTTTGAGGATGCCTCCATGGTCCAGATCACGACTGAAGTTCTTCTTAGGTCCCACGTCCAGGCCTGCCCCACTCGCGGCGTCCTCGTATATAGTGTATTCCGTGGGGTGTTCCGAACTTCCCGTTGTACCCGGCGTTGAGTCGCCGTTGACCCTGACAATCGTCCGCACAACTCCTCGACTGCTGCGGTCTGCATTCGAGAACTGAGAATTCGTTGCTGTTGGAATTGCTTTTATCCAGTCCTTCGGATTTTGCTGTCGTTGCTTTACTGAGCAGGCATAAACCTCACACGGCAACTAGATGTCACCTGCTTGTTCTTCCAGTGCTTTCATGGCGAATACTGTGTGCTCTATTGGGGATCAAGTACGAAAACTGGCCGAGCCGGTCAGAGTCTACAAAGTACTTAGTATGTAACATAACCTGTACCTGGCATGTCTGTGCGCTCTAGCGCAGCCGTCCTCAAAGTCTAAATTTTCTAAGCCCTACCGGGCGGCGGATCTGCCTCTGTTTCTATTTATATCCCTGGTTAGCCGGGCCCACCCCTACACCTTATCGCCAAGATCTTATGTATCGATCCCGTGATTGATGATGCCGGACCGGACCCGGTCACCGCTCTGAATTTTCTGAACCAAGAGGTTTCAACGTTCGGCCTAATTTCAACATTACTGTCAACAATTATACTTGACACAATTATACTTGACACAATATCATTCTATCTCTGCTGATTCACTCCAGGATCTGAGCTGACCGAGCATGCTGGTTTGCAGCATATCCTCGTCCTGAACAATGACTCCAGGCCCGAGTAGCCCGCTGAATGTCCCGGATGACGTCGTCCACACTACGGCCGGCGTGAGGCTCGCGCCCGCTCCGCCCAACAGTGATGCTGCGACCGAAGCTGCAACAAGTGGCCACCACCTCCTTTACCAGCCCGAGAATGCAGTCGGCGACGCAGACGTGCCTGGTCCTGCTGGTGATAGCGGCATCAGTGGCGGGGTGGCCAGGGCGATATCCCTTCGGCTCTATGTTTCCCACTTCCTGTCCACTTGGAACTCGCGTCTTTTCGAATTCGGTGAAGCTCTATTCCTGACGTTCGTCTTTCCGGGAACCTTGCTACCTGTCTCCGTCTACTCGCTGGTGCGCAATGCTGGCTACATCCTCTTCGCACAGCCTCTGGGCCAGTGGATCAACACAGGAAACAGACTCTGCATCATTCGAACATCCATTATTGGACAGCGCATTCCTGTGGCTGCTTCGTGTGCACTGCTTCTACTCTTGCAATTGAAGGGGAGTGAGCTGGGCTATCGCCAGGACGATGGCATTTTTGCAGTCATTGTGCTACTGGCAGTGGTCGAGAAGCTGTGCTCTACTGTATGTAAATTGCGTCGTGTTACGGCTCTGTGTCTCAGCTTATTCCCCCAGACGCTCGTCCTCATCACGCGTAGACAGATCACGGGGCAAGCTGCGCACGCACCGCGGCCACTTGCTCCGACATGCCAAGATCCCGGCACAACATTGCCCCAGCATGTATCCCACTGACAGATGTATAGATGAACACTATATCAGTGGAACGGGACTGGGTAGGTCGCTGTTTCTTGTGTAAAGACTTGGGTTCAAATGCTAAACATGAAATCAGGTTGTTGTGATCACCGAAGGCAACGAAGTTGCCCGTCGAAGTTTGTCACCTCTGCTGAAGTGCACATTTTAGTGACTGGAAGGCTCGGACTAACACTTGGTTCAGAGATGAATGCTCGAATGCGTCGCATTGACCTCTTCTGCAAACTCATGGGCCCTCTTACTATTTCCCTGGTAGCCATCGCGTCCATCGAGATCGCCATCTACACCACTTTGGCCATGAACGTCGCCTCAGTCATGGTGGAGTATGTCTGCATTGAGCAGGTAGGAGAACTACCCCGACCCTTATGCAAATCCCTGCGGGTTGTGGGATGACTGCTGACAGTCTCGAAGGTATATAAACGAGTGCCTGGACTCATAAGGAGGACGCCGACACCGCTTGCGTCAAATGGCATCCAGCTTCCAGGCACGGACGAAGCTCAAGGCGAACCTGGTCGTCGAAAGAATCAAGTGGGCTCCCTTCAGAGCGCCATCAACAACACTCTGCCGATCAGGTCCCTACCTTTTTACCTCAAGCACCCCGCCTTCCTTGCCTCTTTTGCTCTCTCCCTTTTATACTTCACCGTCTTGTCCTTCTCTGGCCAGATGATCACTTATCTCATCTCCGTTGGCTACTCATCCTTACATGTCGGTATTGCCCGAGTGGGTAGCAGCATCTTCGAAATTAGCGCAACTTGGGCAGCACCCTTGCTCATGAAGAAGATTGGGGTAGTCAGAGCTGGCATATGGAGCCTGGCATGGCAGATGGCCTGTCTTGCTGCCGCGCTAGAATGGTATTTGTCTAACTTCGAGGGCTTGGGCACTAACAGCATATTCTCCGCCACTGGCCTTGCCGTTGGTGTGGCCTTGAGTAGGATGGGCCTTTGGGGGTACGACTTGTCTGCCCAGAATATAATTCAAGATGTCAGTTTACGCCCATCCAACAAGTGCTTCAACTTTTGCATCCCCATACCAGTCCACGCGAAGATCGCTGATAAAATCAAACAATGGGCAGGAAGTGGAAGATGACCAGCGCGGAACTTTCGCGACCGTGGAGGCTTCGTTTCAGAACTTGTTCGAGATACTGTCGTACGTCACGACAATCATCTTTTCCCGACCCGATCAGTTCCAGTATCCCGTCATCATCTCGGTCGCCGCTGTGTACACTGCGGGAGGGCTGTATGCTTACTTCCTGAGGAAACGACGTGGCCATTTATTCCATTCGCCGCCCTGTATTCGAGCAAAGTCTTGATCTTCATCGTCGGCGGTTGTCCATATCCTGACACTGCTACCGTGTTGCAGCAGAAAGCAGCCGGTGCACAAGGACACCCCGGAACCTGGTCATATGGTTCGCCGGTCTACGGCCGTCGCTGGACTGCAGTTCTACCCGCTCGACCGTCAACACGGCCGTCTGAAACGGGCAAGAATATTCCTGCCTGATCGTTAAACGAGGCATGAGAGCCATAGGTGCTGGTACTTCTGACTTGGTCTCGACCCCTTTCAAGCAACCTCAAATTGCTATGCGTGCAGGTCTGCTGCAGTGCCTGGCCTAGGCATTAGTAAAAGTATTGAAAACAATCAAGACTAGAGTCATACACAGGCCCCGACCGAGCCGCAAAATGCTGAATTTGACCGCTTGTGGCCTACGACGCGGGGTTGACTATAACACATCTGTATCTTGGATTGCGGCTGAGAAACGCCAAGGGACTACGGCTCAGCTTCATTCTCGCGCGGGTAAATCGTTTGCTCCATGATCATTCCACATTCCAGTCGGTCAGGCCAAGGCTGAGAGGCTTGAATGAGGTATGCTGTTCTCGTCATGTAATTACCTACGTCCATAAATATTCATATCAGCTCCCAGGTTGCTTTTCTTTGGGAGAGACTCTGCACCTCGCAACTGTTTTCCTCCCACTTCCACGACGACTCCCTTCAAAATTAGCGTTGCAGTTATGAAGCTCGCTCTTCTCTTCTCCACTGCGATTCTGTTTGTGGCGGCTGCACCAGCGGAGGAATCTGTGCGTACTACATGCCCATGCGAACTAGTTTATTGTATTGCGAGCTTCCCCGAGGGATGTTACTGCAAAAACAACGCATCTCGCATATGCTTTGAGAGTTGCGGCGGTATTGAGCCAACGTGAGATGCCCTTTCGGTCCCCGTGAGCAGGCCTCCGGGCACGTCTTTGCCTTCATCTGATTATTTAGGCACACAAGCAAAACGAAAGCTGACTCATCACATACAGATATCTGGATTGTGCCGAAGATCCCGCTGTGGAACCGGCTGTCAAGTCCAAGCCCAAGCCTAAACCTAAGCCGAAGCCCTACCAACGCTGCGGGACGCGCGGCGCTTCGCCATGTCCTAAGGGAACGGTCTGTCTCGATGATCCCTCCAGCGAATCATGCGGTCAGGCTTGTGATGCACCGGGCTACTGTGTGCCAAATGTGCCTTGCGGTGGATTTGCAGGCAAGCAATGCCCCGAGAGAGGGCAGCTTTGCGCGGACGATCCGCGGGATGGCTGTGATCCAAATAGTGGAGGGAGAGATTGCACTGGGCTTTGCTTTACTCCGCAACACTGAAGCCCATTCTCGAGGAATACAAAGTCGGTGGACAGGGAAAGACGGGGAAATTCCAGCGGGGAGCTTGTATGCTACACGGAGGGACAGCGGTGGCCAAGAGACTCGCACATAAGTATCCACCTGCTCACGTACACCAATAGCGACGTCCAAGGCATGGGTAGCAAACGTCACTAGCCAAATTGGCAACGCCGATGACGCGGGCATATCAAACCTGCTCGTGGGGTTAGAGATGGTAGGAAAGTTGCAATAGATGTGTACAAAGTGCAGTCACATTCATCGTGGATGATTTGTATGTAAGTACTTAGCAGACTGTGTGTGCGGCATGGCGGATCGGGACGCTGACCCATTAAATGACGACCTCGGAAGACTTGGAGCAATTGCTTGTGAGTAGTGCAATGTCAGTAGCCGGGTCTTGAGCTGTTCTCAGAAACAACAATGCCATAATATGAAACATCGCGGCTGAACCCATTCAAGGATTAATTAGTGAATCAAAAACCCGCTCGCGCTAAACATACGATCCGATCTCACCCTAGCGCAAATATGAAGCGAAGTGAACCGCGAACGCCTGCATAGAAAGTTTAAACGCGCCACGGTCGTATTTTGACCTGTGCAAGGCTATCAGACTAGGTGAGCATACTCCCGCGCCGCCGCGCGCGCTTGGCCCATGATACTTGGCCCTTAATATCAGCTTAATATAATTTAGTTTCAAGGTTCCAAGCTCTTCAACATGGCATATATATTACGTAGTCAATATGTTTAGAGACCAACCTGTTACTTTGAACACCATCAGCTGAAAGGGGGTATCAAGTTTACAACCCGATAACACTGCCCAGCATCCACTTGACCACCAAGGGGCAAGCACAGGATGTAGTATCTTGGAATTGGGCTTAGGTTGCATCAATGGAATTGGAAAGTCGGATGGACGACTCCTGCTTGAAGACGATGGAAAGGATAAGTACATCGTGCGGTCCTCATCATGAGACTACACGTGCAGTGTTTCTACAATCAGCAGCACCATCAATCAGAATATGCAGCAGAGCAATACCACAATACCCCATCGATTCACCACCATGGCATTTCTATCCCCTCGCTTCCTCGTCACCCATCTCCTGACTATCACCGCCCTCTACCAGCATGCATTTGCAAGCCCCACCCTTATCCAGCGCGGTGACATCGTCGAGGGCTCCCTACCAGAGCTCGCCAGCCGCCAAGATCCTCCACCGCCCGACCCACCCGTCCCCGTGATCGACGGCGTCGCCGCCACGCGGCGCTACATCCGCGCACCTGCCCGCAACCAAGCCGCCTACTGGTCCGGGCTGCCGTTTCCCTTGACCCAGTCCGCGGCCGAGGCCGCCGGCTTGCAGACGATGGAGCAAAGCGTGCCGCCGGAGATCACGAACCATCCTGATCAGGTCCGGGGCACGACCACGCGGGATCAGTTCTGGGATTGGTTCTGCGAGGGTTACTCGAATGCCGTTGTAGAGAGTCAGCCGGATGAGGTTACGGTGATGTTGAGGGCACCGGATAGGCTTTTGACGGGGCCAAGTGATCCCCTTACTGATGGCAGAATGGTCGCGAGGTCGAGTAAGTAGATGGATGGGCTCTACCTGTGTGCGAAGTCTGATGATCGGCTGGTTGGCTGACTTTTTCGCGCAACAGACTGGTCCGAGATCGAGTTCCCAATCATGCGCCGGAACAACATCCGCGTCATGGCACAGCACCCCGGTGAGAACGGTCGCCCAGGCCTCGACCGCTACGA
Organism: Ophiognomonia clavigignenti-juglandacearum; assembly: GCA_003671545.1. Taxonomy (NCBI): domain Eukaryota; kingdom Fungi; phylum Ascomycota; class Sordariomycetes; order Diaporthales; family Gnomoniaceae; genus Ophiognomonia; species Ophiognomonia clavigignenti-juglandacearum. Next base: position 20,762 of record PYFS01001364.1, on the reverse strand, counting down.
GCTCTGGCCCAACGACCAGGGCTATGTGTGGCAGCAGCGATGGGGCGGTGGCGCCGAGCAAACCGAGCAGCTCCAGTGCCCACCGGGACAGAACTCGGTGCTGGTGCAGTGCGAGACGCCACAGGATCCTGACACTTTCGAGGTCGGTTGCCCAGGGGTGCCAGGATCGTTGAATCCGTGAGTCTCTACTACTTCCTTCCTTGTTTCCCTCTATTGCACATTCAGCGTACTGAACCACAACAACAGCCCTGCCGCTGGTGGCCAGTGTAACTATACAGTTGCGGCATCTCCCAACCCCAACGCGGACAACACGTTCACCATCGACTATATCCTCACTACCGCCGCGGTACAGCTGCTGCTGTCTTGCTTTAGCTCGACTTGTCGCCCTCGGTCACCGAGGGAGCTAAGGTTGGATGTGCCTACGGGCCGAAAGCAGGAGTTCAGCCCGGCGCAGATAGCTGTTGTCAATCCGGTGGTTGCAGCTGATATTACAACTCCGTTGGTGTAGGCAATTCTGCGAAATAGTGGAGGGCTGTTCCTTTTGACGCTTGCGTTCAGGCCGTGCTTTCAACGATCCAGGAAGGGAGTAGGCAGAGTTACACAAAGTTGCACCTAAGTTTGGAGCATCTTTCTCACTAAGAATGCATTAGATTAACCACTTGCAATAATATTAGTACGATCGAATCATATAGATTGTATATATCGATTTGAATATAGATTGTGAAAACTCCAATTCTATAAAGCTGATATATATATAGGAAAGTTTTTATAGAAATATATAATAGCAATTATTTAATGGATTTCGCTTTATCGTCATTGATATATCCGCCTATAAAGATTTAAATAAAATAAATAGGATAATCATAATATATATTTGCTAAAAGCTAGCTAGCTATTTCAATATATTTCCGTATATATATATATAACACCATGAAATAAATATTATTAAGCTTCGGAGCTTCGAGAATATCGTGCATATTGAACTATATAGCTTTATAGCTAATTAAAAAATCTATTAAATATAATTATGAAATGATTTTTTTTTAATACGGGACATTCTTTGTAACAACGAGATAAACCAATGAACTAGGGAAAAACCTTTATAATATCATCTTTAATTTCGAAGCAATAGAAGGCGAGTGAGTAATTTCAAAAAGCTTTGTTGAAACTGGAATTTGAAGAGGAGAAAAGAACAATAAAAAAGCAGAACTCGGTCAATTCTAACTCATTTCCCATATTTGTTCATCGGATAAATAAATCAACACTAGCAATATCACCTCTTTAATTTTACCGTTCAATTCACCAAATTCTTTAAATTTTATATCTTCTAATTATTTTTAACTACTATTTTAAAAGCACATGCCCTTCTATATCTTTATCTCTTATATATAGAGATATATAGAATAAATATAGAAATAAAGATGTAATAGATTTAATTATCGTAATTACTTTATAATCTTTTCCGTTATCATTAATGATCATTGACTAAATTCGATCTTTAATCTCGTTATTTACCGGATAAAGCGATTAAATAAATAAATACTTAATTATTCTTCTTTTAAATTTAGCCTTTTCGCAGTAAATTAACTTGCTTATTAAATATCTCGATTTCTTCTTTTCTTATTAACTTTATTTGATACTTATATACGTAACAACTTTTACTTTTAAAAAACGGGCTATTTACCTAATATGTACTAAATCGGTCAAAATCATTGATTTTATAAATCCTTTCGCTAAATTTGTAATTATCTTACTCATTATCTGGAATAGGCGATTTAACTTTTTTTTTGTTTTATAAAAATGGTCGATGAAGATAATATATTACCTAAGATATTATCCCCCTTTAATATAAAAAGCATAGCGTAAAACAATATAGAAACGCCGAAAATTAGAATCAATTTATTCGGCAAATACTATTATTTAAACGAATTAAACGTAAATATAGCAAACCGGTATTATTAAACCTCGTTCTTTTCAATTTCTTTCTTTTTCTTTATCGTCGTTACTTAATCGTATTTTTTTAATATTATTTAAATACTTAATATATATATACTTCAGCATTTTTCGTTTTATAACAATAATAATACCTCTGTTTTTGTAATATCAAAGCTCGCGTTATTAGTATTTATAAATGAAAAAGTGCGGGGCATATTATATTTAGCTACTTTATTCTGAATTTAATAGTTATTATATATAAAATAAATATAAGTTCCATTCGGTATTATATTTAAAAACATTATCAATGCTTATATATATTTTAGTCAAAAGCTATCGATTTTAATATATAAATGATGTATACATAATATATTTGATATAGTATCTATATTTAAGTTCTTATTTGAATTAAAATATATTTTAAACTTTCATTAATCGTAAAGATATTATTGTTTAACTAATATATTAATATGCTAAAATTTAAGTATTTCATAATATATAATATATAATATATTAATTAATTAATCAAATTTTACTTATTTAAATATATAAATAGCTTATTTTAAAACTTGTCAAGCAGTGCGCTTTTTTTGAAATAATAAGTTTATTTAAAAGCCGGATATATCGCTATAATATATTCCAAAACATATTAGAGAAGCGGTAAAATAAATATATATATATATATATATATATATATTTACATTTAAGTAGATAGCTTGGATACATTATACGACTTATGAATATAGTGATGGTGTATCTAGAATCTTCCATTATTATTATCGATGCGGATTTAGCTTTATGGACCGGGATTCTTCTGCCCGTTGCCCCTCACGTCTTCCCCTCCCAAGCTTCCGTCCCGACGTGATATTGGGTCTCGCCTGCCCTCGCGAAGGTGATCCTGTTGCAGTAGCGATATTGGATTGGATTATAGAGAAAGACTGGGCCCTACTAGGCGTACGGCCAGCCCAACCTATTCACACGCCCAAGTCGGGTCTGATCCCGATCCCTATATAAAACCGTAGTTCCGTTGATCTGATCGGACAACTATAAAAGACCGTTCCGGGCACTCAGATAATTCCGCTGTGGAAGCGGAAGGCTGATTTCACACCCCTGTATTGCAACAGATCCCTTATGGCGATGGCAACGGGTCTCAACCGTGTAGGTAAAGAGAGTGTTGCATTCTGGTATGAGAGATAGAGAGAAGTGTGGGCCTGCAGGGCCACGCTAGCTACTAAGTACTTATGGCTAGCCTGCCTTTGTGGCAGAATGGCTACACCGCCTTCCATGGCGAGTGAAGCCTACTTAATTAACAAACACCCATAATGGCATGAAGCTGACCCATGTCAGTTCGCCAAATCCCTGGCCCCTCCCTTAGGGGCGGTCTGAGAACAAATCTCTAAGCACTGTCATCTTCATCCAAAAGCTTGATAGCTTGCGCTCCCCTACCAAGCGGCTTCCAAGCATCTCTTTCGAGGACCATGTCCAGAACCATCACAAACGCATAGACCCCCAGCCCGATGGTCACCAAGCCCAGCGTCTGCGTGAGGAACCACCCCAGGTCGCCGTTGACCGCGATCCAGCTCGGCAGCGCGATAAAGCCATACACTGCGCCTACGCTCATCGGCGTAAGCGCCAGGACGGCAAGGCTCTTTGCGCCCTGCAGATGCGCCCGGTACCGGAAGGCCAGCGCGGCCGCAAGGAAGGTGCCGACGGAGTTGCAGGGAGCCCACCAAGCCGGCCACAAGTGGAAGAGGACCAGGGGCTGGTTACCGTAGTAGTAATAGGAGCCCGTGGCGAGAAGGCATTCTTCGAATACACACGAGGTGAGCATCGAGGCGCCCCAGAAGAGCCAGAGAGCCTGGTTGGACACGTTGCGCTCGAGGAGCCGGAATTGCAGCACCATGTTCCCGCCGTAGCCCGCCCAACTGTGTTGCGGTGAGAGATGGTCAGCCTTATTTCATCCAAGAGAGAAAAGAGCAGACTGGGAGAGGGAAGGGAAGTCGAACCCCATTAAGATCCAAGAAGGCATCCCCCTGCCCATGATCTTGTACACGGTGTGGTCGTCGTCGACGGGAAAGTATACGGCCCCCATGATATCGAAGAAGACCTCTGGAAACGCAATAAAGGTGCCGCTGACAGTTAGTGCGAGTGGGAGCCAGGTGCGCTTGTGAGTCACGTCCATGATGGCCACCGCAACGCTCGAAAGAAACACCAAGCCCATGCTAATGATACCGAGCGCGTGGTCAGTCAGTGACTTATGTGCTTTGTTGGGGCATTCAGGGGGCATAGCACCCACACTATGGTACAGGCCAAGTTTGCCGTTGCGTTGAAAGGTACCGTGGCGCTGGGAACCTGGGGTATTCCATTGATCGGGTCGAATGTGAAGTCAGGCGAGCCCAAGACTGGCCTGGGCTTCAGGTAGGTAATAAGGTAGGCGAGTACCACGGCGACCGTGGTACTCACCGCCGCAATCGCTTTGGCGCGTGCGGACAGAGGTCGGCTGGTGTCTTCATCCATCTTCCGGGACTCTGGAGAGCCAAAAGATAAAGCCGTGTCAAACACCTAAACGAGATTGGTTTTATCTAGTACCAACTGAAGATGAAGTATATCAAGAAATGTAGCGCTAGATGAGGAGATGATAACTACAGGATATATCTTTTAGAAATGACCATCTATATTCGTTTCCAAGTTCTTTATATTTCTAAGTGCTTGGTGGCGGCGGGCCCCGGGTTATGTACGGGCTCCTTCAACACCCCGGCGGATTCAGATATAACTTGACGTTGGACAAATATAATACTCCGTAGAACCCCAATTCGTGCCCCCTCCTTCGCTGCCAATAACCAGAAGTCTATTGATTCGAATGCTGCATTTGCCCAAGCACAGTGCTCCCGTCATTTTGAACTTTATCTTCTTTAGCAACCTGTACCTTATAATATAGAATATAAAGTGCTAAACGCTAGCTTAGAGATTGCTAAAGTTTTAGGTAGTATAGTGGCTCGTACCGTCGAAAGTTAGATTTCAAATACAGTGTATCATCATAGTAACAGCACTCAAATAGACTCTATAGCCATTCACAAGGGGCCCCTGGGGACACGAAACCCCTACGGTCGTCGCCAAGTTCCAGTGTCATCATCTTCTTCATCCTGGTCACGGAAAGGGAATGGGTTGGTGCCAGAAGGTTGTCGAAGAAGCACAGAGTTCGGACACTAGCAGTCAAATCTTATCCGTCACCATTGTTAAAGATAAGGGAACCACTCCTTCTCATCGTTGCTAGCCTCCTGGTCCCATCCTTATTTCCCACACATGCATTTACAGATTTACATATCAGTAGTGCATGATGCCTCTCGCTATATCCGTATGTTGGCTGGTAACTCAATTGCTATAGAAACGACCGCCACCCAAGCGATGCTTAGCCGCGTAAGGATCGCTAGCCTGATGCTATCCATCTAAACGTATTAGCTTGGGTTATTGTCCTGCGTAGAGGACAATATATCGGTGGCACTGTCCTGGCTGTTCGGAAGGCTCTAGCTGTTCTTGGCATTGAGCCGTAGACCACTGATGATGCCGCGTAGGTTGCTGTCTCTATCGGTATCGTCCTCATTCTTAGCTCCGGAAATTCTATTTTTGCTATAAGATGAGTTTTTCTAGGATTCGCGGCCGGGGGTTATACGATTAGGTATAGGAGGATTTGGTTTTGGTGGGCGGCGCTGGGGTATTATTGTATAAGCTGTTTCCTTTATTCGCTTTACAATTAACAGCATATGTATCGAGACCTGTAGCTTAATAGTTGGTCGGAATATTTAAGTAGCTTTGAATATTGAATAGCGATAAATATATTATTTTAAATTTAATCCTGGGAAGAACGCCGGCGTTATATAAAGCGTTGCTTTAGGCTTTATCATGATCAGGCATATTATAGCGCTTTAATTATATATTAAAAATTCAATGTAAAAGGGTTTATAAATATATTGGGTAATTTAAGCTTTCACCGGTTAATTCTTAAATGGGCAAAAAGAGGTTATTGTTACCTTTGCAAATAGTAATTGCTTATATTAGCGAAAGCCTATAAAGAGTAAATATATAGAAAAGAAAATATTATAGTTATAATTCTATTGAAACTTTTAATCTTTATTTATATGCCCTAAAGATATAAATTATTAGAAAATTAATATATAATACTTTTAGCGTATAATAGCGATATTTGCTTATAATACTATTAATAATAAATAATTTTCAAATTTCATTATAATTAATGAAATGAAAAAATAGTTTTATATTTATAATATATATATAAGATTCAATTACTGATATTATTATAAAATATTGTTTATTTAATTATAAATTATAGATTTAATATAAAAAGATTTATAATTTCATTGACTAGCATAGATTTTCGCCGGCTAGATTTTAAATTGATTAAAAAAGCTATTATTATTAATACTAACGAAAATTATTTATATTAACGAAAATTACTTATCTATATTTTTATAATATTTTCGGTCTTATATAAAATTTACTATAATATTAATATAAACTTTTCGTTATATTTTCTTTTAATAAATATATAATAAATAGAATAAAATATCGATGAAATCGACAGTTTATTTATTTATAATTTCTTTTATAAATAATGTTATTAAAATCATCTATTAAAATGTACCTAAATTGCTGATAAAGTATATCTTTAGTTTCTCGTATTATATCTCCACTTTTAGGGATATTACCAAAAATTTCTATAATATCCCTAAGCTCTATTTTTAAAGATATTATCAAAAAAATTTATATCCTAAAGTTCTATTTTTAGAAATATTACGAAAAATTAATTATATATCTATATAAGCTAATTTCTATTATCTTAGCTCCTTTCAATTAAATATATACCCGTATAAATGAATTTGATTCTTTTATTCTCTTTAATGCCGCTTATATTACGGCTTATAATACTGCTTTTATTATAATATCGTATATATACTTCAAAAAAAGTTTAGTAATAACCAATCGAATATACGATGATATCAAAATAAAAAATAAAACGAAATATATTAAAATATCGGTAACGCGCTTTGAACGAATTACCGAACTTTTCAAACTCCGTTAATTTTTCTTCTTTATAATCCGTTAATATAACTATATTCGCTATACTTTTATCTATTAAATTCTCGCAATCTAGAAATCGCCTGGCTTATTAATAATGTATTACATATATTGTATTCGAATTAGCTGTCGATATAAATATATAATCGTATATAGAATAAAGACTTTAATAAATTTATCGATTTCCGTTTATTATATTATTAATTATTAGTTGTTTACCTATTTAGTTATTTGCTTATTTAATTAAACGATAAAATTATTCAATACAATAAGCGGTATACTCTATTAGATTCATAATATATACGGGCTATATAGCGCTCTATACGCCGGTATAACGTCTATTACCCGCTCTGTTTCGGCTACGCGTATATATATAACTATCATAATTATTAAGCCATAATAGCTAACGCGCATTTACGATAACTTTACATATAAAAATTATGTATATTATTATAATAAACCGAGTAATCTAATTAATTAAGGCAATAATAATAGATCTATTATAATACGAAAAACCTTAATTCGATTCCGCGAAAAAAAAAAAGATTTTTAGCCTTCCCCCTTCTATTTCCATTTTTAATCTTTAGATTTTAATGATAAACATTTAAAATACAATAATTATTCTATTATTGAATGAAGAAAACGCTTTTTAACATAAACTAATATAAAATTATAGAAAACAAATATCGCTCCGCCCCGACCAATCCGATAAAAATAATAATAATAATAATAAAACCCAATTACTCCTATTATTAATAATAGGCCACTTTAATATAAAAGTCGCTAATATAAAATAATAAATCCATATACTATAATAAACTAATTTTAATTTTTCACTCTTTATTTTTCTATCTCGCTAATTATATTAGCCTCTTCCTAATAAACCCCGTTAAACCAATTTTAGTTTTTCACCCTTTATTTCTACTAATTGGCCCCACTTCGCCAATTACATTAGCCCCTTCCTAGTAAACCCCGTTAAGTTAATTCTGGGTTTTTATCTTTTACTCCTATTAATTAGCCCTATTTCGTTAATTATACCAACCTTTTCCTAATAAGCTCCGTTAAACTAATTTCTAAATCTTTAGGTATTTATTACTTTAAAAATCATTCGCTAATTCCTAATTTTCTTTTCCTTTATATAACTTTGTATAGAATTATATTTAATATAACGAATATAAATAAATAAATCGTTTATTTGAATTTAATATACGAAATATTATTGTATATTTTAAACTTGTATTATAAAATATACCGTAATAGTATAGGTCGTTTTTATTAATTGTATTAGCGTCTCCTTTGTATACCCTACTAAATTAAATATTAAATTTTTAACGCAATTTACTTTTATATTTTAAAGCTATATAAAACCGAAGATATAATAGCCCGCCAATTATATCAATCTTTTCCCTATATATTCTATCGGGCTAATTTTTAGATTTTTCACCACTTTCCCTTTTATAAAACTAACTCGCTATAAACCTTATGAAATTATTATAATATTTATTCGTACTAGAATTTATTTATAAATATTATTATTATTTATTAGTATTCTCTTTGATTTAATTGACTAAAATTAATTATTGTTATTCTTTTTCTTCCGTTTATATAAACCTATTTAATTAGATTTTTAAAAAAGGCAAAAAAAGAAATATATTAAAAAGAGCGGGTTATCATACGTTTCTGCTTTATTCATTTTCCCAGCTCCGATAGATCGAACACCGATATTTATAATTATTAAAGAAATTTTTGTGTAATTATTCAACCGTTATACCAACCGATATTTATCGGCCAATTTGATATTTCAGAGAAAACCAACAATATTACACCGTCAAAAGTCCAAGCTATAATAATAAATCATATTATTAAATATATATATATATAAGCAATTCGTATATTTAAATTTAATATACGAATTACGTTATATAACGTTTTATATATTTAGATTGCTGCTATATTAGTATTTCATTATAATTCGCTTTTTACTTTAATAATTATTTATTTTTATACTTTAATTCTTTAAATTATCCCCGCTTTTCTTTCGGCTCTAATCTTTCGCTACCTTATTGTTATCATTTTTATCGTTATTATTTAAAACGGTATATTTTTTCCTTTCAACAATCGTATTAGCGTATATATCTTTTTAGCTATGTCGTATCGCCCATTTTTTCCCCTTCTATTCATCTTTTTTGGTCACCCTTTCCGCTTTTTAATATTCCTAATTATTTAAATCCTATCTAATAAATAAATTGGTTAGATATATACCCTTATCGACGCTTAAGATACGGCTTTTTATCTTCTGGTTTATCTATTTATTAAATTTAGATTTCGTTTAATTAACGGCTAAAACGCGAGATCTTTATATATTTTATATGCTTTATATGTTTTATATATTTCATATTTTTATATATCTCGCTTAATTATCAAATATTAAAAACCTTGCGTTTAATTTAATAGGTTTATTTATTAATCGCCCCTTCAACGTAATAACTTTCTCGGGCTCTATAATAGATAATATAAGATTTCTAGCTATAGAAATCGGCTTAATTAAATACTAACGTAGGTAAAAATCAGCTAATATTATCGTTTAATTCCCTACGAAACCCTCTATAATTATATACTTATATAAAATTCCTATTTATTTATTGAATTCGTCGTTATATATTGTTTGATATTTCTTAAAAAATATTTTTTTATTTATTTTATACTTTTACTTTTCGGTAATTTCGAATATATTTTTTACGAGATATTTATTTACATTCCTAAGCTATTTACCCTTAAAAACGATTTTAATACGAATAAATACCTTGTATTAATCAATTGTTTTATTATAATTATTCGCTTTATCCTATATCGCCTTTTTTATAATATAAGATATAGCTAGGTAATTCGAGGTAGAATTGTTTATATATTACTTAATAATGTTGTTATTAATTTCGGTTATATTACTAATATATATACCGAAATATGAATATTTTCAAATTGTTTATCGAGCTTATTGCTTATAATCGATTATATATTATTTTTGGAAATATTTTAAAATTCGTATTTAATCTTTGAAATCTTCTTTTATCTATATTTAAGTAAGATTATAATCGTTCTTTATTTTTATATAAAATATATATATCTATATCAATACAATATCTATTTTATTATATAGAATATCGTTGAAAAACTTTTCGTCGAATCGGATAAAAGATTTTTTCAGTCGCTATAATTATTTATATTAATTTTTAAAAATTATATTTGCTTTTGCGGTTTTTTTCTTTATCTATTAAAGTTCTTTTATTTTGGAAATATTTAAATTTTTCTTTTTTTCTTTTTTTCTTTTTTCGTTTTTTAAGATTTTCTCATATTTTATAATATATAGATATACTTTTTCCACAATATAAAAGATACATATTCATTCTTAAAAAGCCGGGAAAATATAAACGAATTTTCTTTTTAATTCTTTTTAATAATCGATAAATAAAACATTCGGCGTTTTAGCTTTAATTTATATATATAATCTATTTAGTACCTATATTAATTATCGCAGAATATTCGCTATCTTTATATAAAATAACCCGAAACATATATTAAAATCCGATTTTAAATTTATTTATTTTATAATATTCAAAAACGGTATATCGTATGGCGTTATTTTATATATAAAATCAATTAATATCACAAAAAGAAACCGCCGCTAAAAACGTATTATTTAGCGAAAAGCTTAAATAGTATTAATAATATAGCTATTTCGGATTGATCTTTTATATAAAATTTCCCTTTTTTTCTAATTATTTAAAAAAGAATTAAATAAGATTGTAATTTTAAAATCGTTTAAAATTTAATTCATATTTAATATTCGATATATCTTTCGACATTTATTATATAATACCCGAATTAAAATTATCGCTAAATAAAATCATGATTATTTTAAGCTTTATAATATTACAATGGGAAAGTTGTTTGATATATTTTAATTATCTGGTTTTAAATGGCGATATATCGGTTATACCGTTAGATTTCTAAATGAATAATAATTATATTTATGATACTCAGAATCCTTAATTATATAAAAGATCTATTTAAAACTATCCTCAATATAAACGGCTACGAAACGTTTTTATAAATAATCTATTTTCTTATATTCTATTTATATTCGAAACCCAAAACCTTATAAACGCCGTTTTTCGTCATCATTGTGAATTCTATAATAATATATAAATTTAACATCGATATATTTACCCGGTAATTTCTATATCATAATAAAGCTATTCTTCCTTACAAATATCAAAGAAAATGGAATAAAATCTCGAAATTATTATATGATACGCCTCTATTTAGCCTACCTATAGACAGATTCGGATATACCTTTAATATATCGTCTTATAACATAGAACTTCAAAAACGCCTTTTAGCTTTTATAAATCTTTTTTAATAAAGGGCTAAGGATACCTTAATATTTCCTAAATCGATAATATTCTTATATTAAAGCCGTCCATTATATATAATTGCCCCTATCTAACCTTCATCCCCTTTTTTTCAACTTATACGCTAAATAAACACGTCTTCTATCGGGGTAATATTTCCAAAACATATATATCTAATTAAATAATAAACTTTTAAGCGTTATTTGTTAATATTGACCTTCTTTAGGATAAAAATCCTCAAACTTTTAAATTCTTTTTATCTTTATTATTAATGTCACCGCCGCCGACTTTTTTATAATTATCATTATCGTTATCGCTAGATTTTAAAACAATATACTCGGCTATATTAAACATTTCTTTGATTATTATAAAGAAAGATTGATCTTTTGTTCGGAATCATTGTCGTTATCCAAAGATATTATATCAGAGTCATTATTTTTATCGTCCGAGTTAAACCTAAACGACCCAAAACCGGCTTAGACGGGCACGATCTGCTAATGAACAAGCAAAACCGAAGAAAGAATATATTCCCGAGCATTCTTATATATTATCTAATAATCGAAAATCTTTTGTTTGTGGAATTTTAGAGAATTACAACGGAAATCAATAATGGCTATATAATGTATCAACCAATAATGGTCAAAAAGAAGGTTATATATACGGTTTTAACCGGTCACCTAAGCCCGGATTAAAGAAATAATGTCTTAACGATTAATAAAAACAAAACATACCATTTTACCAAAGCGGTTCTATTATCTACCATTCTCAACGTTAAAAAAGGGTTAGCTTTAACGGGTATAAGCCCTAAAACCTTTACAATAGTTAAACTGATCAATTCCATTAATAAGCCATAATTAACCAGGCAATTCCGAATATCCCCTATCTCTATAAAAGCTTTAATAAATCCAAGCTTAGCTTAATCCGCTTGATCGTAAATATGATTTTAAATAACGGAAACGATAAATATAAAGTAAGCTTTTAAAAGAGCTTTGTATTAATCGATGCTTTTTTCTTGCCGATAAAGATAAAACCTATAATTTTGGTTATTTAACAATATAATTAAGGATTGCGATTAAACAATTAAGCTTATATTATAATTGTTATCTCTTAATGCAAAAGGTTCTTTAGTATATAACTATTCTTTATATATTTAACTATAACACGGATAGAAGTTATGTTTATCTTCGATTTAGAAAATGCCGCTTATTTATTAATGTAGTTCTATATTATAGACTTTAAACGGATTAGATCCTCTTTAGCTTTAAAAAAGCTTTTGTTGATCTTTTTAGTTATATTAAGGTTAGGATAAAGTGATATAAATCGGGGTTAGATAGCTTCGGACGATCTAGGTTTGGATAGGCCGGCCTTTAGCGAATCGTTTTAATCAAACTCTATTATTAAACTACGATATACACATTGCCTTTTACATCCTCTAACTATCATAAAAACCTCTAAATTCCAACCTAATTTATTTCTATATTGACCACCACTAAATTAAATAACTTTCTCAAAACTCCATTCACTAATTATAGCTAAAGACGAATTAGCGTTCTCGAAGATAATTATATATAAAAGAGCTTTATTTTTAGAAAGATCTACGGTAATCTAATTACTATTATTATTATGCTCTTAAAAATACACTATATATATCGTTATATTAGCTATCGCGTTCTTTTTATTTTAACCAAAAGGGTAATATTTCAGTTTTTTAAGGATTGGTTTGCTATTTATATAATATTTCTTAATACCTCTTTGGTCTATTAAAGCTAATTAAGGTAGATATATTCTTTAACGAAATAACCGAAATATCTATAATAATAATATAAATATTTGGGGAAACCGATATTATTATGGCGATTATCGGTCTATAATTAATAATTAGTATTCTAATGATTGTTTTAAAGATATTATTACTGTTATTGGTTTCAGTTTCTTTAACTACCATTAATGTCGTAATTACGTAAATTAACCGGATTAAATCCGCCCTAAGCGTATTGGGTCGTTTAAATATTATATAAAGCCGAATAATAAAAAATAGAAATATAATGAACCGATATTCTTCCTAATTAATTCTTTATACTCTTTATAATCTCGACGACCTTCTTTGGAGCTAATTCAATAATAAAAATACTAAAAGCCACTAAAGGAAGCTCAGCATCGTTAACGAAAAAAGAGTTATTATCACGACTAAAAATAATAATAGCGCCGATAAAACTATTTCTCATTTAATTATATATGATATCTTCCTTATATACCCTGTTCTTATCGGCTAGACCTTTGAATACTAAATAATTAGCTACCTGCACCATCAAATTAATATCCTCATCCTACCTATTATCGATTATATAAACAACGAAACGGTTATATAATTCGCTTTTTAAAGCCGAATCGTATTCATTAATAAAATCATTAATCCGTTTTATATATTTAACAATAATTTCGTTTCTCCGGCGGAAAAAAAAATTAATTTATATATTTGATCCGCGAATAGCAATAAATAAATATGCAGGAAAACGCTCGATAAAGCGAACGATAAAAATATCCCATTTTTTATTACTATTAATCTATTTCCGACACCACCGAGCGGCATTATTATATAATTCTTAGCGAAAATAAGACTTTTTAATCTTGATTTAAAGGTCGATATTATAAAGTCTAAATCTCAACAGCGACCTCGATATCGTCGATATAATCCTAAGCTATTTCGTTAAGCAAAACGCTAAACTTTCTTTAGAAACCTATTATCGGTTTTAAACGGTTTAAATTAGATTTAGGCGGTTTTAAGCGGGTATACTTAATATCAATCTCGTTGAAATGCTCGATTTCATATTATCGGTATAGAATATTCGATTTATAAATAATAAAGTTATATAATCGATTAAAAGCTGATCTTTTTAAAAACGTTCGTTGTACGTAAAAAAAGGATAAAGGCGTTTGAAAATTAATTCTTCGTATTGATTTACGATGGCTAAAAGTGACGGAATATCCAGAAATTATAAGGATTTTGATTAACAATAGCTATAAAATAATCCTATTGACTAGAAGAAAAGAAAATAAAGTAAAAGAGTAAAAAAATAAAGGTATTAAAAATTTTAAAAAAGTCAAAAAAAGAAATATTAGTATATATTGGTAATATTGATGATGGACAATTCCGGGTAATTTATAGCTAAAAAGCTAATATTATTTCAAAAACGAGATATAACGTTACTGATATTAATATATCCTTTGGCGATAATAAAGTCTAATTATTTATAAAGGATACGATCTTAGATCTTTTATCGTATAATAAAATGCGAATAATAAAAGAGGGTTTAATAAATATGATGATAATGAGTTTTGATATTGAAAAGGGTAGCGCTGTTGAATTATCGATAATTTTAATCGGAACCGGTCCGATTCTAATGGTTTCAAGCTATAGATATAAGCTATACGAAAGCTGGAATTCGTATTGGATTCGTATTGCGTCAAAAACCAAGGGTTAAATATTTATTATTATTCGATTCTTGTTATTAAGTATTAGTGAAAGCGTAAAATAATAAATTACGAAGGAAGGGCTCGAACGGCCGAGGGGATAGCGGGTTTATTTTTTTATTTAGAAGATTAAAAACCAGGGTTTAGGAGCAAAGCGGGAAGAATTGGCCCAAGGCCGCCCCAGGCGGGCTCAAACCAGCCCGGATATGCCTTCCGCATTTTTACGCCTATATCAGCTGGTTTCTCTGCAGACTCAATCATATTGCGCTAGTAGTCTCTTTTTGCTTTGCGTACCAACACAGTATTTGTAGACCAGGTAAAGTCCACATTCTCGGTCTTCGTCCGGAAACATGCAAAAATAAGCGCCACAATACCCCACGAGGGATTCAAGAAGGTGTGCGCCACTGATCAGCAGGCCCAATTCGAGGAAGTTCGTACACTCTCCCTGGTCGGAATGGCCTGTGGCATCACCCTTCGTGAGGTTCACGTCCTGGCCCGCAAGGTGAGTCGCTCCCTGAGTGACGCCCACGTCTGGGCAGAGCACCTGGGAAAGGAAGGCAAGTTTCATAAAGGGCGGCTTAGAGATTTCCATCGCCCAGTTCGTGTCCTCATAGTTCCATCAGAGCGTATGGCACTCCTGCCATACCCGCTCTCGGCCAATTGCAGGCTTCTTTACTATCAAAATACGTATCCGCGCTGCGTTCCATACACGTGGATCTAGACCTCCTCTTGACGTATCCGCTAGCCCGCACGTTCGCCGGCTTATTGACGGCGCCGGCAACCTCTTTCCGAAAGCACTGAACAGCAATAAGATAGCCATCACGAGGGAGTTGGTTTGCCGCCTGATGTGTCCAGTGGCGACAGCAGGGGAGAAGCAGGCCGATACTCTTAATCTCAATGCGCCCTTCTCCCTCGCGCTCTCGGCGTTCTTGCGTATGGAGGAGTTTACGTGGACCGGAAATGAAGCCGGCCAGGCACGAACGTTCCGGTATACACGACCCACCCGCCGCTGCGTACTAGCTAGCCACTGGAGTCTTGTCTTCTTTGCTACCTTCGCAATTAGAGCTGCCAGGAGCAGGTCCGACGAGCGCTCCCTGAGCGTGTAGTGATGTGTAGCCCGAGGCCTGGGCAACGACGCCAGAGAGGGGGTTAGCGCCCTTGAAGGCTCCGCAACCCTCGTTACCATGGGGTTTGAAGCGTGTACAGCACCCAGCCGGAGGGCCAGGCGCGCCCGTACGTGTCTGAGGGCCATTCCCGCCGCCGGTAGGCCAGAGTCGCGGAGGAGGGTCGTGTGCGGTATTATGCACCAGCTCAGCAGCATTGCTTTCGCTACAATGATTAAGACGTCCAGGTATCCCTCCTTATTTTTATATAACTTTAACTTCCCCTAGATATTAGATCGTGAATTTTATTACTCCCTTTTAACTCTCTTTATTTATATTTAATAATAAAAGCTATAAAATAAAGCTGAAATATCTAATATAAGTATTCAATATTTATTAAACCTATATTCAATAAATTTATATAATTACGGTAATAATATCTTTAGTAGATATAACTAGCATATTAGCCATATTCAAATTATTATTACTATCTTAATTATGGTTTTATTTATTATTAGGTATATAATAATAGCTAAAACTATTTAGATAATTATGAAATATCGCCGAAAACGTTTTATATTTCGAAATAATATACATATTTTCGATAGTACGATCGAGATCTAGAAGGTCAAAAACATTAAGATACGATTTAATATAAATCTAGAATGCCCGCTATTTTCATTAATATTATTGATCTAGGATTTTTCAGAAAAACAAAAAAAAAGCTATTATAAATCGGCGAAATTTATTTATAAGCTGATTAATATAATTATTTATATCCGCTTATTTGAAAAGATCTTATTATTTATATCTAAGTTAGATAATCATTTTAATTCGAAAAAGCTCTTTTATTCTCCGATTTAAGCCCGCGCGTCGAATGCCCGTAAAGGCTTTATAGACGAGATTATTCCCAGTAATGAGCTTTTTCTCGATAGCTTGTTATAGCAGTATTGGAAGGGCTAGAAGGGCTGGAAAAGCTGAAAATGCTGGAAGGGCTATACGGATTAGCTTATTTACAGCCTATCAATGTAACCTACGCCAATCTATAACCGCCTTATATAAATATGGTATAGATTTATATAGGTAGATTCTGTATAGGTTGGGTTTATGGTGGGTTAGTGTGGGTTGTATGGGTTGGTATGGATTAGGGTGAGTTTGGGTAGAGTGTATTTGAGTAGAGTAAATTTGGGTGGAATTGAATACGCGCGGTATAGTCATTATTATAAGAAATGAAAAGTAAATTTTAATATAATATATACTATACTATTTGCCGGCCATTGCTTTGGGTATAGCGTATATTTATATATAATAGATAGCTTTTTGCTGTTGGTTTTATAATATAGTATATTTTATCTACGATTTTAGGTTGGTCCTGTATCACCGGCCTTTATATTTATTAGTTTTAAGGCATTATTCAATATATTTAGTTGCTTTGGGTTTTAATGTCCACTTGTAGATAGGTAATTTGTATTGTAGCGTATTGATGTATTGGTTAACCGAGGATGCCTAATTTAAGCTAGATTCCATTTATGTTAGTATAATATATAATAATGGTTTTAAGAGAGTTGGCGCTGGTATGCCGCTTTAACCTCGAATCCGTCGTCCGAGCTATATGTTAATCTGCTCATCGCTTGAAAGGCTTTGAGGCAGGAAGAGCGTGAAACTGACGATAATTCCAGTCGGTTCAGCAGGCAGAAAGTGTGATGAATGAGTGAAGTAAGAGACAAAGCTTTTGAACACCCGCCCACCGCCCAGTTGCAATCCTTCGGAACCCCTCCGCATCAATGAGCCTTTCGGGTTTTTTTGTCTTCGGAACAGCCTTTAGATTTCCTTGCACGTTCCTTGTTCCTTTTCCTTAAAGCCGCATAGAGGCGGTGAGCATGAATCCATTACAAAAAGTCCCTGGTGTGCAGCTTCTCAGAACACCGGCGAACTTATGAGCCTCCCTGCCCCCCGCATGGTTGCCTTCTTTCAACGTCCAGTAAGCTGCCAGGGGCAGACATCACAGATCCTGGGTATACAGTTTTTGGGATCGTCCCCTTACCCATCCATGGGCCGTACTCTGAATCGTCCTTCACTAGCCCAGTTTTTTCGCATATTTCACGACGTTGAAACTGGTGGAACGAGAGAGTCATTTCGACTGGCTGCATAATTGCAGCTTAGCTTAAGCCTTTCAACCACACAAGGCACGTCATGCGCCTCCATATCCTCGTTCAGATGCACTTTGGCTGCACATTCCTCCTTTGCCGATCTGAACGGAAGTAAGGCGCCGTCTGTGATGTTTCTGATTCATATGAGTCACCAGCTTAATAGGCTGAAAGAGAATCTTGGGGAACCTGGGGAGTTGTGACAGAGAAGAGACCGGGACATGTATGAGTCACCAGCTCTATAGGCCGCAACAGACTCCCGGAAAAGCCAGGCATGGGCTCATTCTTACCAGGTGACGGGGGCAAGCCAGGCAATCTATATGCGTGCTTCCGGTGCTATCAGGGTTTTTTTTTTTTTTTTCAAATGAAATAAACCCCTGTCAGAACTAAAATGTAAAAGCACAATCAGACTACCGAAGTCCAAACTATATAAAGGCTTAGCCACTGCATCCTGCAAACCTCGCATTTCATTAACCATATTCATCACATCTGCTTGTCAAGAATCCAATTCACATTATACAGGTCTTATCACTAGGATTTACGCTACTTTCAGATTTCACTGCAGAAGATATGGCCTCTACTATCCCACCCAAGCCCGTAAACCAGGCCAAATGCCCAAGTACTACTTGTGGGAAGAACAACATCACTGGCGCAACCAAGTGCGAGTTTTGTGGCCATGCAATTTCGACGACAGCCAAAAAATAGGTCCGTCCTCCAGAATCGTGATGGAAACTAACATCTAACATTTCCGTAAGCAGACATTCTGATCAAACTTTGGTTCTCTACGATCATGTTCATTGAGAAAAGGGCGGAAGTTGTTGGTGTTAGTTCTGGGTTACTGAGCAGGATGGGGATCGATGAGGAGGGCAGCAATGAAGCTTTGTTTCAAAGGGTTTAGGTTGATGAATCAGATATTGCAGGTCACGTTCTTTTCCGCGCATATAAGCCAAGTAGATAGATCTTCAGTCGTTAATTTACGAGTTCAGCACTGAATAAACTCGAAGCTAGAAGCCTGAAAGCTTTGGTAGCAAGAGGCTACCAATCCGTCAATATGTTACTATACCATGGTGGTTACTTCAAGGGGTGAAGTGTGTCAGAGTGCCAGGCAGATGAATGCGCCCTTGCTGCGGCAGCCACGTCACGCGATTTCAGTAATAAGACGTGGAAGTCGCGAAGCGGTCGTCGTAGTATTCCGCGCCGGGAGTCGACCGGTCAGAAGGGTAGTCGGCCTAGCTGCGTGCTCATGTACGTCTCATACCGCATCGCTGGCGAGGTGCCGTTGCCCACACCTGTCGAGCACGTATGCGCGGCGTCGCCTAAACACTCGATCCAAGTCTCTTCAAAGGCTGGAGCACTCTCGTACAACAGAGTCAATATAGTGTAGGCCAATAGGGGCCCGGTTGGCCGCCGTTGAGGACTGTCCCTGCGACGCCGCAGTCTCCAAACACACTTTCTTTGCTAATAATACGGCGTGTCTTTGCGGGGGCGGTGCTCAACGGGACTCCTTTCATCGTTCCGAGGATAGAAACTCCCAACCGCGCGCCCTTGAGTTATTATACCAATATCTAGCTGCAACAATTAACATCAATTGGTATAAGAACGTCAGCAACAACCCTTCTTGTAGCCTGCGATGATGTATATCCGCTTTCCGGTGAGATTTAGGATTCCTCTTGGGTAGGTAGAAAGCTGACGCCTTGTACGGACTCCGAAGGTTTTGCTGCAGGCTGCAGCTGTCATAACAAGTCACACTATAACACCCTGACTTGGGGATAGGGGACTTGATTCACTTGGGTGGGGCGTGGTATGCAGCCTACCTTCTCGGCCACCCGGTCGACCTGGCCCTCGGGGTGCAGTTCAGCCAAATGATGGTTGTGTCTCCACGCTTGCCCCGCTGCCTGCCTCTCACCACAAAAATGCTCAAATGGTTTACTAATGATAGACCGCTGATTTGACTTAGCGGTTTGAGCAGCTTGGGCAACACTTACATGCCGCTATTGTCTGGAGAAATGCCGGTGAGGAGGTGTTGGAGGGGTAGGATGACACCTTGGCAGGCTCTAATGATTCTATTGCTTACGACTCCTGCTGCATCATGCTGCCTACTGGAGTGAGGCGCCATAGCCGTGTCCTTGATAGGCTGTGAAAGACCTCTCAGAGAAAATGAGGCAACACTGCAGGCAGCACATTACATTGTACTTGTCCTCCTTCAGCATCATCTGCAGAGCTAATGCACTGACAGCTGGAGAGAAGAAGAAGCAACCGAGCCATGCTCTGATAAGATGTGCTTCAATGCAAGAACTGCCACAAGTTCCACGGGAAGCGCTACCCTTGCAAGCGAAAGATCTGCGTTAGATGTGCTCGCCCATCGCCCGATGGTGAGTGCGAGAAGGCTATGCCATTCTTCTTGAATAGTCTACTGCGTCCCCCGGCTCATAAGAGAATAGGTTCACTTTGTTGGACCAGCCCGTTAATAGTGACGAGGGCTTCAGACGCACGAGTCACTATTTACTCGGCTGGCTGACTTGGGATTTGTGGAACCGTTTCCCACCTTAAATAGCTGGCTACCTGTTTTAGTCTTCCCACTTAGACCTAGACAATTCACT